>JAGJRP010000523.1:0-40440 GCA_022832235.1 Lepidurus couesii | reverse complement strand
GTCGCCAATTTTGGCGAGAAATCACCGTGGTTGGCAACACTGATCGTAGGAGTTCAGAGGTTTGTTGGTGTTCAAAAGCAATCCTCTTCAACTGTTTCACTGCAGCCATCTATTGACACGAAGCTTCCGTTCCCTGTTCACGCCTTCGGACATCCACTTGCCCAGCTTATTCGACAGTTAGACCTGTCGTCTTGTTTTACCAGCGGTGCCTTTAAAAATTCCTCAATAAAAACATAAAAAGAGGACTCGAGTCAAAGAAGAATATTACTCCTCGGCTTAAGTAAGATAAGTAAGCTTAAACCTCTGTTGAAAAATGTCGACAGATGATGGAGTTCAAGCAGAGAAAATGACCCAAATTAGTCCAGTTTCACATGAACACGATGTGAGTAACCCGCCGCCTGCCAGTGCCATGCAGTGTGAAACGTTAGCGGCAGAATCTTTATCCGAAGACAAGAATACATCTGTGAATGAAGATGTGTATTCCTATTTGGACAGGAATGAGTTTTCGTCTGAACGTTTTAAAATCGAAGTTTCAGGCTTACCCAAATACTATGGCATAGGAGTAAGTATTATTAATAGTATTATTAACTCTTTAACAGTAAATATGGAACATCTTTATAGCAATTCAAAAAATATCTCAACAAGCTTGAAATAAACGCTCATAAAATTAAACCAATCGGAAATAGCTGCATGTTTATTGGATTCCGCAGCGACGAAGAAAGACAAGACGCGATGACCAAAATCCAGGCCAATACATTTAAATCCCATACGATCACAGTGAAGGTAACCAACTTTTGTCTATCAGCCCACTTTGTTCAGTAATTTGAAACGTGTTTTAAGTTGGCCAAAGCTATGGCGGATCCTATGACCAAGAGAAAGAACATGGACAAGAGCCAGGATGAACCAAATAAGAAAGCCAAAACCGACGACCGTCCTATTGAAGAAAGGATTCGTGAAGCTACTCTACCTCTTCACCATTTGCCTTATGAAGAACAAGTACAGTTTGAAGAGCTTACCAATTGTAGCCTGAGAACTAACCTCCCTTGTAATATTGTAGCTGAAAACCAAGCATAAAACGATGCTTCAGACGTTAAAAGGCGTAACCCAAGAAATCAGAAATGCGAACCCTAACCTTCGCCACCATATCAAGCAAGAAAGCGAGAAAAATGAAGGTTTAATCTGCCGTTTAGAGCCTTATAAGCCTTCACCAGCCGTAGAAGGTTACCGCAACAAATGCGAGTTTACTGTTGGTATGAATTTATCCTTGAAACTCTTGAAATTATCCTAATTGTCTTCTTAAATAGGAACCAACCCTGATACGGAGGAGTTGACGGTAGGGTTTCGCGCCAGTACTTACAAATCGGGGTCTAATGCAGTCGGACCAGTCGAACACCTCCCACATCTACCTGAAGCAATGAAAAAGGCGGTTATGGTGAGTTATTAGGCCATTAAAACTTGCTTTCATTTTCTATCCAATTAAAGGTGACGCAAAGGTATATGCGGAGCTCCGGCAAAGCTGCCTTTGACCCTAAAGACCATTCAGGGTATTGGCGAGTGGTGACGGTCCGTACTACACGGTTAAACGATGTCATGGTCATAGTCGTCATCCATCCGCAATTGATAACCGATCAAGACATTGAGGACTTGAAACTTGACTTAAAACAGTGGGTAGAGGTCGGTCCGGCCAAAGGTGTTATCACTAGCCTCTACTTCCAGTACTACACGAATAAGTAAAAAATAAAAAATAAAAATCTTTCCTTGTTCTCTTTAATTCACTTCAAAATGCCATGTTTCTTTTAGGAAATCTGGAGAAGATCCGCCATTGCTGTTGATCACTGGCCCTTCGACGATCCATGAAAAGTTATTCGACTTGAAATTCGCTATTGCGCCGACAGCGTTTTTTCAAACCAATACTGCTGCTACTGAAGTACTTTACAGTTTGATTGGAGAAATGGCTGAAGTGGATCAAGATACCTGTGTTCTTGATGTTTGTTGCGGTACTGGCACGATTGGTATTTCGTTGGCAAAAGTAGACAGTTGTTGAGTTGATTTAAAAGTTTAGTTAAACGTTATTACGTATTACATGAGTTTTGTTTTGTCTTTGATAGAAATGTGGACAAGTTGTTGGCATTGAATTGATTTCCCAAGCAGTGGAGAATGCGAAAGCTAATGCGAAAACAAACGGGTTAAACAACTGCGAGTTTTTGGCGGGAAAAGCCGAAGATCTGATGTCTTATGCGTTGAGCAGAGTTAAGCAAAGCAAAGTTGTAGCTGTGATAGACCCTCCTCGCGCTGGAGTCCGTAAGTTTGTGTTTTCGCGGTAGACAATGTTCTCAAGAGCTTAATATGGAGGTTTTGTTTCAGTACCCAAATGCACAATTGCTTTACGCCAAGATTCGCGGCTCCAGACACTCGTTTTCGTCTGTTGTGATGCGAAAGCAGCGAGTAAAAGTTTGGTGGATTTGTGCCGAGCAGAATCCAATACTTATAAAGGGGAACCTTTTGTGCCTCTTAGTGCCGTGCCTCTAGACATGTTTCCCCATACGCCTCATAGTGAACTGGTCATGTTATTCAAACGCCAGTCTACACTGTCTAAGGAATAAAAATTATTGACGTGGCGAATAAAGCAAGTACTTGCAATGCAGTTCTTTTAACGACCTTCAAGTTTAATTGCCAAAGATTTAATTTGTAAGTAGTAAAAATAATTTTTTAAAAATTCCTACACCTCTATTAAGAACTCCCGTGCTACTAGTCAACACAGGAAAAAAATTAACTAACACATAAATTAATTGGTTTGCTCTTTGTTCGGGATTGTTCTCAAAGTAACCTACCCGTATGCAATCCTTTATACAACATAGGGATCTTCGAAACAACTTGTTCGTCCCCTTATAAAATAGCTCAATCCCGCTAATAACCTCCGTTTTACAGGCATGGTTCGTTTTGAGAGAACTGCAACGAGGGCACTCGAATTCGAGCCGAAATTTCGCGAGCAACGAGCGCGTTAGATCGTTTTATTTTTCTGTGAGCGCGAACGAAAAGTAGTGAGCGCAACCAACACGTTCTCATTTTGATCACATGTGCATTTTTTGTTCTAAGTGTCTTCTGATCGAAGCAAATAGGATTCATGTTTTTTTTAGGGGCAATAGGGAAACAGAAAAGGGAAAAGTACTGTACGTGATGAGTTTGAGTCGATTCTTTTGGAGCTGGAAAAGAAGTTCCGAGTTGCGCTTTCTTGATTCAAAGGGGTCTTTTGTGTAACGATTTACATAAAGGAGCTTTTCAAAACAATTTTAAACGGCAATGTAATTTATTTTCATACTAATACACAACAAATTAACAATTATTGCTAAGAGCGAACCAAATCAATTATAGCAAGGCACGCTTTTAAAAAAAGAAAAATCACATCTTCGCTATTAAAACCCCAACAAGGCATGTAGTATACTCCGTCTTAAACTTGTGGGATGTCACAAATGTAACAATACAAATTATAGGTAGTCTAGACAGTCTTGTAAGTATTCGCCAAAATTCTGGCAAAGCTTTACAGTATGTATGTACAGTTAGGATCTCGCTTTGTAGTTCACACACTGCCGTCGGTCCATACGTTTCAAACTCAACTTTTGTTTTATCGTCAACTGGTCAATTAAAGCCAGGAAAAGCAAAGTATTGCAACGATTTCCCCCATAAAAAGTCCCAAATTAATTAACAATCCGTCCCAAATGCGGTAAAAATTTTTACTTTTAGTTTTTCTAAGGAATAACAAACTGATAAACATTTTTGCAAGACTTTTTAGGATTTGTGATGTATAAAGGCATGATTGGAAGGCACAGCAAAAAGTTCTGACTTGCTAGCGAAAGCTTACTGGTAAAAAATCATCAGCTGTTTAGCAGCTTTGGCTATCTCGTACGCCCAATGGAAGACGGGTTGATTAACCGCATTATTCGCGATTCCTGCTTCGACAGGTTCTCGACTCAAATAGCGGCATTCTTGGTGCAAACGTGTGGCACTGGAGCGCAACTGCTGAACCACAGCTTTAGCCGGATCATCGGGAGGTACCTAAACCCCCGAAAAACGAAGAAAACACAAGAAAAAGGACCATAAAACTTTTATTAAAACGAAGTTACTCTTACCACGGTCTTCCCAACAGCAGCAATGAAACTTCCAAACCCAAAATTACGCAATAAATTATTTTCATGCAAACTAGACTAATCTAACCCAGTCCTGCTACGCGAAACAGCTTAACTTTTAAATTTGTCAAACTTTCCTTTTAACTCAGATGTGCATTTCCTTTACTATTTCAAAACTGTTTTCCCTGGGAACGCGACAAAAGGACGACTCGACCAAAGGACTTAGTGTACCCGACGCAAGGACGCCGGGCCTCTACAGAAGGACGCCAGGTCCGTAATCTTTTAAAGGGGGAGTCAAGTGCAAAAAAAAAAAAAAAAGAAAAAAAAGTATGTTATAGAGGATACTGAAGTGTTCTGGCCGAAGAACCCCTATGTCAATTATGCATATTAACCGAGTAATTAATTATTTAGCGGTGTAAGCTCCGCCCCTTTACTCCAAAATTCAAATTTTCCTATGCTTATAACATTGGGGGACAGCTGGCCGGAGGCCTAGCACCTTTAACTATGAGCACATTGAAAATCGATCCCGGGTCTCATAGGGACGGCATCATTGTCTTTCTTTTGAATGCTTAAACAAGTCTTGGTTAACTGACAAGCTCAATAACAAGAAACGACATTTTCTTCACGCCATCGCGCGATCGCCGTCCTGCCGGGCCGAGACCCGCGCCTGAGAGCTTTTGGGCAAGTTTCGGGTCGGCTTCGCAGTCGACAGCCCATCCCCTGGCAATGGGACCGTACGAGGCAGCTCCTACTTTGCGGGTAACGCTCGCTGCATGGCGTTCAGCGGAGACCGCAAGTCGCGGCGCGAAGAACGAGATTAGAAATTAGAGCGAGATTCGAAAGTGCGCAATCCGTATGAAAAAAACGTCACATGGTTAGGTTAGGTTAGGTTAGTTTACGTCACGTTAGTTTAGGAGTCCGGGTTCGGGAGTCCTTGTGACATTTTTTTTGCCTCACAAGCTTAGGTTAGGTTAGGTTACATTAATAAGTTTAGGTGTATTTCTGTCGGGTTCCAGAGTCCTGGTGACTTTTTTTTTAATACGGCTTGAGCACTTTTTAATCTCGTTGACGCTTAACCAATGAGTAGATACTTTTTGAATTCGAAATTCTACTGGTCTCTTAAAAGATTATAGATCTCGCTTTGTAGCTCACATACTGCCGTTGTTTCAAAAGTTGCGTCGGGACCTCTGGCGCCTTTTGTCGAATTGTCCTTGTGTCTACTTCCCTTTTCTAATAATAAGCAGCAGATCTTTACTTAATCCTTATTTATTTTTAAATTTAGTATTCGAAAATTTTCTTTAAGCTTTAATTAATTTAAGCGAAAATTACTACTTAAGGCAATCACCCCGTATTAAAATGCATATTACGTTTCCGGAATGCATCCTAACTTTCTTTTGTGCCTAATTGGTTCCTAAGCTGCTTCTAAAATAAGTAGCAATAAATACTTTTCATTCCGAGACTATAAACTACAAAAGATGGATAGCTCATGTCGCAGTACTTCGAAAGTTCAAAATCAAGAAGGCTCACGTGTTGGAAGAGAGAAACCATAGCCGAAACGGCCGTTTCGATGCGTTCAGCACAAACGTCCAGGTTCTCCATGCGTTTATCCTGTACGCTCTTCATTAGTTCTTGAATTCGTTTGGTAATCCACTCAGTTTTCCGAATAATTTCGTCCAAGGACGGAGTAGAAGCGTTTGAATGAAAGACGTGGGTTGAGCCAGAGCTCCCCCCTACTCTGCTAGATCCAGGGCGTGGGTTTTCATTCTAACATGAATAACATAAATAAAAACTTTAAAAAAAATCAGCTTTTTCCAAGAGGACAGTAAACGCTTACGAAGCTTCCATAACTTGTTCCCGGGATGGACGAGGTGGTCTGCATAGGCCTATTGGGAGCAGTTTTATACCCTTCTCTGGGTTCATACATGCTAAACGGACGTTGGGAGGCTCTGGGCGAACGTAACGTTACGCCGTCTTCGGTATTATTGCCCCCAACAGCTCCTTTTGCTTCAGGAAAGCTGGAAAAGGACAGCTGGTTCGGTAAGGGTCTAGTTTCAGGCCTGGCGTGCACAGATGGAGGTGGTAAAACACTCTTGGTTTCCAAATTGGACGGTTTGGGCGCACTGGGTTGGGCATCTAAGCCGTTTGGTACGTTGTTCTTTAACTGGGCGTTTTCTTGGACCAACTTCTGGACTAAAGTTTGCAGCAAGCTGATTTGCTGCTGCATATTCGTGTTGCTGTTGAGCAACTCTTGCATACGACTGTTGGAGAGGCACAACTGCTGCTTTATGTCCAGGTAGGTATCAACCGATATGGCATTAGGAACAATCCCTTGCTAAACGATAAAAAATTTGACGATAGCAAAATAAATAGTGGTGATTTCATTTTTTTTTTGGTACTTTTGTAGGAGGAGAAAGCACGAGAGGCTTGCTTTCTTGATGCTCGACGACTGCGTAATCGTCTTCGGATGCTACGCTATCGTAGAGTGGTTCATCGTCGGAAATTTCGGATTTACGTATCGAGATCCCAGACTGGAGGTGCCCAGAAAAGTGTCTGCGTTTTGCTTCGGTAAGGACGTCAATAACTAAGGTGGCCAGTTCGCGGGTGTTAAAGCGCGCCAACTTTTGCCTGCCTTGGTTACGGGTGGTTGACAACTCGGGGTTGACGGGTAGAAAAGGCACATTGCACCGCTCAGCAGGCGACAAGTGAGGATTTTGGGACGCAAGCCAAACGCTTTCAGTTTCCCTTCGATCAATGTCGTCGTACAAGTCCAGTGCCAGCTCCTCAAACAAGTGGTTTGAAAGCTAGAAAAATGAAAAACACCCAACCAGATTTAGATTTAGTAACCTTCTCGCGCTCTATTTCCCCAGCAAAAACAAATAAAATCAAACATGGCAACAAATACCTCTTTCAGCTTTTTCCGAGCCCCTTTAGCCAATTCAGACGTCACATCAACAGCGTCCGCCTTCTCGGGAATGACGTAGTGCTGTCCGTGACTGTGATCAGGCTTCCGGCCACAAAGGAAGACAGATAAACGATCAGTTAACTCGTACTGGCTTTCAACTAATCGCTCAGCTATCTCGTTTAAACCCGCGTCTCTGTCATTTACACATAATTATTTTATTTTTTTAATCCAGCAATTTAGTCTCTTTACTTTGCATGCGTGATTGGCGTTTTACCCTGAGCGTCAGGAAAGGCAGGGTCAGCTCCATACACAAGCAATAACTCCACTTGGGAAGCTTGACCGGCCCAGGCAGCTACATGTAAAGGACAAGTGCCTTTATCCTAAGGAATATAATAATAAGGAAAAGAGGGTAATTTTTAGAATTAATTTGAATTTCAGAGGGTTTAATAGGCAAAGGTGTAAACGTCTATAATTACGGGATGGAAATAATTGGGGTCTGCGCCTTGTGCTAAGAGTCTTAAACTTGTGTCGATACTGGCAGTGCGAACACACGAATGCAACTGTTGGGAAACGTCATCTTCGTTGTTATTGGTGGGATGGTCTTCTTTAGAAGGGCGGAAGACATAGGTTAGCATTTGATGCTTCGCACGGATAAACTCAGCTTTGATGGGCCTTGGAAAGAGGCGAGTGTTGATGAAATCGAGCAATGTGATTTAAACAAAATTTACTTTAGGGGATCTTTGGGCTGAGGTTTCCTTTTAACAGATTTTGAACTGGATGGATCGAGGAGTACATATTCCCATATGGTGTTGGCTCCACTGCTGTACAAATTGTATATCATCTAAAGAAAGAAGAATCTTTGGAACAGGTAATAGAGGGGATTGAAGTATAGATACTTACAGCAAGCTGAGCTGGCGGCCACGAAGCCTTTTTTATGGATTTCACGTGTGAAACATGTCTGCCCAGTGTGCGGTGAACACTGCAGCACTCGTCGCATATCAGAATTCCTCGATTCAAAGACGCCCATGAAGGATCTACGTTGCAAGTGAGAAGTGGGTGAAAAGGGGTTCGTGGATTTATTTAAAAGATATTATTTTACCGTGGGCTCCACAATCGGCACAAATTAAAGGATCCGCTGCACTTTTAACTAGTTTTCCTCGAGACATTATTAAAACTTAATAAGGTACGTCAAAGAAACATGAATCATGGCTAAATAGAAAGGAAGAGTGGGTGTAAACAGAAATAAGTTGAATCAATGACGGAAAAAGTTTGGGGGAGGGCCTTAATAGGTGACAAGGTTCAAACGAAACGCGGGGAGGCGTGAACTACAATAGTCTTCTACAAGACTGGAACGGAAAATCGGAATGTGTTATGTTTAATTACATAATCAAAGACCAAAGCTTTGGGAGTGAAATATAAATAGGCATTGTGATAGCCATTTTATATGTTACATATAGAAAAAAAAAATTCTTCCCCCCAAGTTATTTAGAGTACTAGTAGTTCACTTTTTGGGCTTTACTGCGCATAGACAATCAATCAAAGGCTTCGTAATAACATTAGACTGTGAAATGTATATATCATATAATCGTGAAATGTGTATTGAAGACTCGAATAAATGTATCACGTAACGGTATCCGAGAGTCAGCGGCGTCGCAAGGGGGTTTCCATTGGGGGGGTGGAGACCTTGGTTTTACTTAGTTTTACCGACTGCAGTTGACGATTTTTACCGACTGTATGATACAGTAGGTAAAATCGTCAACTAATGGGGGGGGGGTGCACCCCCCAACCCCTCCCTCGCGACGCCCCTGCCGAGAGTACTTTCTCACATTTTTATTTATAGGTATAGGATTGGCATTTCCGTTCGCTACTTAGGCGGTCCGATACGAATTTCAATTACGCAACTCAGTTTCAGAGCTAGGAATACAATCAAAAGAAGCGAGTACGAACCCTCAGTTTATATGCTAATAACATAATTTCCATAGCTCTTTTTGCAGAGAAATTCGGTCTTTTTTTAGCTGTTAGCGACGTTCACATATTGTTCTTCTTATATGGTTACATGTGTTTTGTTATGTTTTCAAATAATCGAAAAATAGTAAAAACATCGATTTCCCTTTTCAGTTCAGTTAAANGTTAAAAGCGAAAAATACTAAAACGCAATTTGATCCACTTCAAGCGCCTTACCCGTAGACTCCATCCAGTTTAGGAGCTGAACTTTCTAGCGGGTCAGCAAACTCGTTCCTGTTGGCTCTGGCCAGTTGGATAGCTTGTAGGCTTTCAGAGGCCGTGGACCGCCTGTAGGACGGCGTTAGAAAGTATGTGAAAGGGCCAGTGCCAAGCCCGAGTAATCCAGCGGGTAGATAATCGAGCCCATGGGTCGAGTTAGCCCTGGGTCGGTTTTCGAAAGGGTCGCTTAAGGCTTTAGGCGTGGGTCAAAGTCGACTGCCAAACGAAGTGGCTGTGGGACGAATTGTGCTGTTCGCCGTACAGTACCTCCGGCTTTGCCTTTTGAACGGAGTGGTGCGGCGAATGGGCGTAACATTCCTGCTGTGATTACGTACGCAGGTGTTTTGTAAACAAACCAGTTGGGGTGCAGGGCCTTACCGGTGGGAGACTGACATTTATATCAGCGAAATAGTTAGTTATTGGCAATTTTATTATCATGAAGCCCATTGAGAAGATTGCGTGCGAATTTCCCCTTCATTGGTTGGTGTGGCAGAACGATTATTCCGAGCTTGACAAATGCCTTACTGACGACAAAGTTTGTTTCTGTTAATCGATCATTTCAACATAAATAAAAAATAATAATAATTAAATATTCACGTCTAATTAGGAAGGTCGAGAGCTGGTTGACCCTAGAGGGAAAACCCCTTTAATGCTAGCGGTTATGCTTGGCCATTTAGAATCTGTGAAAGTTTTGCTCAAACACGAAGCTAATGTCAACGTAGAAAACAAAGAAGGATGGACAGGTTACTTGTACTTTAAACCTTACTGAAATCCAACTATAAATCCTTTATTATAGTTGTCCAAGAAGCTGTAGCCACGGGTGACCCGGAAATTTTGCAAGCTATCCTTCAAAAACGCGATTTCGAGAAGCATTCCAGTCGAATGGGTGGCATACCCGCTTTACTTCATAAGCTGCAAGAGGTATAAAAGAGGGAATGAATCAGGAAAGCCTTAGAAGCATTTTAATGTACTTACATCGTAACCCCCAAGCCGCTACTCTTTCGGAAAACGCAAATTATGACCCAAACGTGCTCTTGTCGGGCTTCCCGCAAAGCTTAAAGCCTCTCCTTCCTTTCTTTAATGCTAATTTACGATGGCTTCAACACGTGTTTCCTTTCTTAGGCGCCGGATTTCTATATGGAAATGAAATGGGAATTCACAAGCTGGGGTAAAAACTGGCATAGTTCTAGAAACCTACTAAAGTAGTACTTATTAATTTATTTCAATACCGTTTCATCTAATTTAGTGCCACTTGTGTCCCGCCTATGTCCCAGCGATACGTACAAAGTATACAAGCAAGGCTCGAATGTACGCATCGATACGACGTTATTGGGCTTCGACCAAAACACGTGGCAAAGAGGAGATCGCAGTTACGTCTTCAAAGGGGACAGTACGTCATTATTTTTTTTATTCCAGACCTTCAAATCTTTTACATTGGCACTGTCTTTTAAATTACATAAGAAACCCTGCCCAAAGCGATACGCTGCGAGAGGAGTTACATCTATAAACTATTACCCAATCCAGCAGGTGAACAGTTTGCTGTGGCCCAAGTTTGGCGTAGGATTCCGACGTAGTAGCTAAAGCTTTTTTAGATTGATAAAAGTTTTCTCCCCATAAAACTCGGGACATTGGCAAGAAATTCAACTCTCTGTTTTGTTTCCTTTTTTAGGTCCTACAAGCGCTGTGATGATGGAAATAGACCATAAAACGAAGCAGGTTTACGTGGAGGAAATGAAAGTTTTGGAAGACGCGGCAGCACGTTATCTCATACCAAGTGAAACGGCTATTGTCGGCAGACTTACCACTCCCATAGTCAATACGTACGTGGACACGGAGAAAATTAGTTTTGAAAGGTATTATTATTTTAGTATTAAGGACCCATTCAAGGTCGAATTTTACTCGTTTTGTATATTTTTACTCCTTTTTACTTTAGGAACAAGTCAGGGATATGGGGCTGGAGGTCCGATAAGAGTGAGATGGTCAGTGGTAAAGAATCCAAAGTTTTTACGGCCAATAATGTGGAACTGGTCACCAAAACTCGGACGGAGCACTTGTCCGGAGATCTCAAGACACAGCCACACTTTGGGGCTAAATTCCCTATCCATTCCTTGTTGGGGATGGCTGAGAGTGAGGAACAACCGGCAGGCGAAACCGTTTCGGAAGACGTAAAACTTCACTTGGAAGACGAAAGAGAATTCGTTTATTAATGTAGGATTTTCGATGCAGGAATTCTTTCAGAACCCTGGAAACCCGTGTAATATTACGCCTGAGGAGTACTTTGATGAAAGTGAAGATTTAGGCTTGCGTGACGTAGGCAGACCCAAGGAACAGAGCTCGAAAGTCCAAAAGTTTAAGGTTTGAGCCCGATTCTGTCATTCTTTACATACATCGATTTTGTGAACCTTTCACATTTTTATTTTTTTTGTATGGTCCAGGCAACTTTATGGCTTTGCGAAGAGTATCCCCTAAGTCTGCAAGAGCAGATTATGCCTGTAGTTGATCTCATGGCTATTTCCAGTTCGCATTTCAAGAAGTTGAAAGATTTCATTCACATGCAACTTCCTGCAGGCTTTCCTGTCAAGATTGGTAACTCAAGAAAGTGTATTTTAGCGAAGCTGTTAAATGATATTGGTAGAAATCCCACTTTTCCATGTCATGAATGCTTGTATTACATTTGGGAATGTTTTTGGTCTCGATGAGCCTGTGGAAGGCATTAAAGCTGTTCAAGACGAGGCTGGTCTTTCATGTGTTGTGGATGAAAGCTGTTTCGAAGCTCCTCCTCCTTACGTCATTTACGGTAAATTGATTTGCTCGCAAATTTTAGGACCATTCATTTGTATCATTTCCGCAGTGTCAGATCTTTTTGGTTAATTTTATGTTTTTTTCTTATTTCTTTTTCATTTCCAACCCTTTTAAAGCACTTTTGGCTCGGCAAATTTTCAAATATTGTCGATAAAAATGGGAGAATGTTTTCCCAAATTTTAAAAGCTTAGTGTTGTGTTTTGGCGAAATTTCTCCTTTTCTCGTATTTGATTTGCTGCAATTACCTCGTTTGAAATTCTTCTCTTTACCGAACTGTCTGTTTGTTTTATTAATGCATATTTTCCTTGATTATTTGCCGCGAATTTTAGTTAATTATTCTGTCAGTTTTATATTTTTTATGTATTTTTAAAATTTATTTTATATATTTTTATATATATTTAATATATTTTTGTATATATTTTTAATATATTTCATATATCTTTTAAATCTATGTTAGATATTTTTTACAGTCTTTGTGACGAAACCTAATACGTTTCTGTATTTTTCTGATTCCTGAACTTTTTTTTAACAGATTCCAACAACCGGCGCCAGTTCTCTATGGATGAAGATGATGGACTATTGCAGCTAGCTATTCAACAGAGTTTGTTAGATGCGGGCAGTGAGGCCGATGAAGTGGATATCTGGGAAGCTCTGAAAGCCCAAAAGCCATCGCGGCCGACGACACCACAAATTGGATTTACGTCTGAAGAACGGGAACTTCAAAGGTACAAGAAGAACCAGAATACTCTCTAGTTTCTAGTTGATCCGCCTTCCTATCTTTCGAGAATTGAAAAGAAAGATTAAGTGGGCGAGTTTTTCTGGACCTAGTTTTATTTTTGCTTTGTGGTAGGGCCATTGAGGCTAGCTTGGGCGTGGTTGGAAGTAGTTTTGAAACGCGTAGTGTCCTTGGCCTTCCTGTAGCTGACGCGGAGAACGAATTGGCTATGGCTTTGGAGTTATCAGCTCAGGAGTGCGAAGCTGCTGAGCGTAGGAGAAAAGAAGAGGAAGACGAACTGACGCAAATATTGTTACTTTCCCTTACCGAAAAATAGACTATGTCTGGGCGTGTTTAATTGTTGGTTAAATTATTTGCTTGTTAAAAGAACACTTCAACTTCCATTTGTGATCTGCGCACGTTAAGGGCTAGTCTTAACCTTCTCTAACTAAACAAGTATGAAATTATTATTCATGATTCCGTATGTATTCGCGTTTTTCCCCAGTCTTAAAATTACAAAGGCCTCGAGAATCACCCAAAAAAAATGAATCAAGTGTTTTTAACTTTGTAACGAATGAAGTGAGAATATTTAATGAAAGTTATGGATCGCTAGATTTGCGCGATTTGATAGGTTGTAGAGGCATATATCTCGACATGGCAGACCGAGCCAGCAGTCTGCGATCGAGAGGAGAAGTTTCCCGTTCTATGGGTAATTTGGGGGAGATCTTGGTGGGGGGAATAGGTGGTAATTGATTTGCACTGGCTTCGGTAGAAAAAGATTTTTGCTGCGATAATTCTTGTAAAGTTTCTATGGATTGACCGTCAGAGGCAGTGGCAGTCATGGTGAGTAAACGGGGCGGAAGTTCGAGGGTGTGTTTAAAGGCGTCTCGTGCGATAAGTGAGGCGAGTTTGGATCCGCTGGTTTCAGACTTACGTTTGGCGGACAAAGGAACTTTTCTTTTTTCAGATCTACCCGTCTTTGTCAGGCGAGGTGGCGTTGCGGGCTCTATTGTGCTGCCATTCGTGCTGCTCGTGGTGGCTTCCAGCACGGTATTGGTTGTAAGGAGGTCGTGTGCCGAAGTGTCCAGAGTATCGGTATTTTGGGGTGCGTCAGGGCAAGGACTTAATCGAATAGCGGGAGTCGCTGTGCCAGTTTCTTCAAGTGGAGTGGAGAAAAATTCCAGTTCATCCTCGTAGGGGTCATTGATAGTCGTTGTTCTTAGACGAGCTGATAGCGGTGGCGGACTACAGATGAGGCGTCCACTCGTCGGCGTTCGTTGTAGAGAGAGCTTTTCGGAAAAGAAAAGTATAGAAAATATATACATAGCTATACAATAAATGTTTAAAAGAACAGTTTGAAAACCAACATCATCCGCCCGTTTCTCAATATCAAACCAATATACTGTACCGTATTTCGAATATTTGCATAAAGACAAACTTTTAAATCAATCTCCGGCTCCTTTTAAATGAAATGGCGCTTCGAATGCCGTGACTTTCAACTTTATTAGGAAAGCGTGTAAAACTGAACAAATTAAGGTCAGGATACAAAAATCATACGAAGGGATGATACGAAGTAAAGCCACGCCCTTTGTAATTTAAGACTGGAAACTATTCTTTTCGTATAAAAGGGGCTCTTGGTTAAGGTCTGAAATCGGAAACGGTTACCGTACTTTAGCCATTGGATCGGCTGATGAACGAGGTCGTGCAGTGGGAATGCGACTTAATGGTGGTAAAACGCTCGGTATTCGTTTCAATTTTGAACTATTTGGAGCTGCCGCGATGCTACTTCCAATTTGGGTTGACATGATCAAGGGTCTTGCCTGGCTTACATTGGGAGGAAATTTGGGACGGATAGTCACCGTTTGAAAATGTAATGCCAGTTCTTTCAAATTTTTTTCACTCGTAAAACGTTCGGGCTTCTAGTCCTATGACTATTGCAGTAAGTTGTAATTTTTGGTGAGAGACAGTAAACAGCAAGTGCTTCACTAAGGAAATTTTGACTCCAACACAAACGTTGTTCTAGGAGACTTAATGTGTGTGTATCGAGTTTCCCGGTGCACCGAGGTCTATATTGATTGGAGAGCGAGGTCAATAGCATGACACGTTTACGGTGCGAACCAGAGTAGCCTATATCAGCAAATGACCTCCATACAGCCTTCGCTCTGTATGCAGGATAAGTAATTGTCATTAAATAAGTGAGAGAAATTTTATTGAATTACATATCCCTTTCATATTGCTACGGTTACGAATTATTTTTTAATTCCTATTTTTCAGAGTATCTTTAAAAATTCTCCAAATGTGATAGTTTTTTTTACATTTTTAAAAATTTTAAGCTAGTTACCTATCCTTGAAAACTTCAAAATTAAAAAAATGCGCCAAAAGAAATGATTTGACATCTTCTTCTTTATGTTCTTTGAATTGTCCTAGTGGTAACATGAAGCTATTGGTACTACTCCACCGCTTGGCGGCGCAGAATATTTTACTCCAAATGTGAAACAAAAAGTGCCTCGGAAACTGACCAGCCGGCATGGCCGAGTCCCCTTGGCAGCTGTTTAAGCTAGTTTGACGTCAAACGAGAAGTAATCGCGATCCGTTATGGATCAAAAGATCCATTTTTGCGATCCGGATCTGATCCGGGTCGATTTTGGATCTGATCCTCCCATGTGTGGTTCATACAGTCCTCGAAAACGTCGGTTAGGTGGATACGATGAACTTTCAGTGCGCTTCGACTCCCTCGCTGAGCGATATGGGCGGAGATTCGGTTGATAACACGAGTGAGGGTACGTTTGGCGTTTGTGCGCGTCTGTTTTAAATCATTTTCATGCGTTTTTTTTGCTTTAAGACACCTCATAAAACACGGCTGAGTCCGCTTATGCGGTTTGCTGATTTTAAGACACCTACAACATGCTTAAACCCGCTTTTAAGCGAGTTGCTGATTTTGTAAACGTTCAGGCTAGCTTAACATCCGCTACACCACTTGTACTACTATATGGCACACGACCCTGCAAAAGAACCAGCTTCGAAGCCCTTCTCAGAAACTCCCTAGTGAGTTGCACTTTGGAGAGGACGGCAGCGCCAAGACTCGATGCGGTGGTACCAATACCAACACTGGTTTCGAGGCTTAGCATCTTGAATTTAAGATATTAAAACCCCCAATCCGGTCGCAACCAGTGCAATTTATTGATCAAAATGGCTCCTGAACGAGTGAACAATATATACGTACCTTTTACGTGGAGTAATGTTGTTGTAAAAGTTAATTTTAGCACCAGCTCATCAACGTGGCCGAAACGAACGAACGCCATTTGCAAGATCTGGAGACGACCCCTATCGGAAGAAACCGTCAATTGAAAGCGGCAGTCAACGTGCACCCGTTAGATGGCGCGAACGACTATAAATGTCATGAAGAAGTTGTCAGTTGGGAAAAAAAATTCGGTTTCTTTGAGGTTTTATAGTCCTAAGTACTAAATTAAACCTGAATGGAAAGAAAAAAATGTAAGTAGCACCCCAGCCTTTGTGCTACTGTATATTAAAAAAATTCAAGCCAGGAAAAGTTAAAGTTAGTGGATGGTTTTTGCTTTTGGACCGTCACGCTGCGTCAGAACTATAGGAACTGTTTCCTCCCCTTTTTTGGCCTGATCGAAAACTCAAACTGTAACTGACCTGTTTTCATTACGTTAATAGAATGAAGAAGTTATTTTCGCGCATTGACGGTAAGGAGTCCGCTCCGAAGGAAGTAAAGGGCCAAAGTCTGATTGGTAAAGTCTTCCATGTTAACCGCCATACAGTCACAGTTGAGGATGTCATTGCCGAAGGTAAGAGTGCCCATTTGCATTTCCGTACTTGGTACAAACTCGAAACTGACACATTCAAAATTGCTGTTTTAGGTGGTTTTGCCATAGTTTTCTTGGTGAAAGGTTCTAATAGCCAAAGATACGCCCTCAAACGTATGTATGTCAATAACGAGCTTGACTTGGCTGCTTGCAAGCGGGAAATCCAGATTGTGGTAAGTTCTTTCGCCCTATCTCTTTTCTGCTACTTGACTACACCAGATTCTGTAATTCTAGTCCACTCTAAATGGGCATAAGAACATCATTGGCTATTTGGACTCGAGTATTACCTTAACCGGCAATGGCGTTTACGAAGTGCTTCTTCTGATGCCTTATTACAAGACACATGTCCTGCAGTTAATGAACGAAAAGTAATGTCTATCGTTTTTAGACACTTTACCAGGAATTTGGTCTGAAACCTGTTTTATTTCAAGGCTGCAAAGTGGGTTTACTGAGACGGAAGTGCTCAAAATTTTTTGTGACGTGGTAGAAGCTGTCTCTCGCCTGCATCATTGCCAAACTCCAATAATCCATAGGGACTTGAAAGTAAGGAATGAAACACATGAACTCGTTTTTGGATTTTTATTTCTTTCCAATTGTAAATTGCAGATTGAAAACATTCTTCTTAGCGAAAACGGCCATTACGTGTTATGCGACTTCGGGTCGGCCACTGCTCGCATTTTAAACCCGTCCAGCCAAAGCGTTTCATTGGTGGAAGAGGAGATTAAGAAATACACCACGTTGTCCTATCGAGCACCAGAAATGGTGGATCTGTACTTAGGCAAGCCTGTCACTCCCAAAGCTGATATTTGGGTAAGTTCTTCACGTCTTAACTTTTCAGGAGTTAAGGCTCCCGTATACCTTAGCTCGGTATAGGCGGTTAGCATAGGGAATTTCGGAACACTTGTGAGAAAACCAGTGCATTTCATGAAAAAATGATTTTACCAGGCTCTTGAGTTTGCTCACAGGTAGTGTACAACCAAAGCACGATTTTTTCCACTGAGTAGTTAATTAGTAATATGCAAATGAAGTTTGCAACTATGAGAAATACGTTACCTAAAAATCTGTTCTTTGGTTGTGCACTAGCTGCTATTGTGCTAACAAAAGAAAATTTTTGCATTAGATAGTTTTAAAATCTGACAAGCCGCTTTCGAGAAATCTTGTCCCGAAAGTTTGACGACTTGATTTGGTATACATTGTGCTGCTACACCTACAGCAAACTGTGGTAACAAATCGTACTTTTCAGAAGCAAAACAAACGTAGAAACTTTGCCGGCAATTAGCTGTCTGTTTATTTTCTTACTTTCTTACGCAAGTCTTTCGCAAAACAACAAAAGCTATCAATGCCATCTGTGAATTTTTCCTATCAATAAGCTAAGGTATACGGGACCCTTAAAATATTGGGCTAGTTATGATAACGGAACCTTAATCTGTGTAAATTGTTCTCTATTTTAGGCTCTAGGTTGTTTGCTGTATAAATTGTGTTATTTTAGCATGCCTTTTGGAGAAAGCTCGCTAGCCATCCAAAGCGGGCAATTTGCCATTCCTGAGAACAATAAGTACTCACGGAATATGCTATCCTTGATTCGTAAGCTCAACCTAGATGAATTAGTACAGTTATCTATGTACTAACTCGCTGTTTCTGGTTGATAAAAAGGTTACATGCTTGAACCGGATATGGATAAACGACCCGACATATATCAAGTTTCGTACTCAGCGTTCAAAATGAGCGGCAAGGAAACACCAGTGGTCAACCTCCACGTAAATTAACCTTTGGCCAAGAAGCTTGTTTTTCGCTTTCATAATTTCCATAAAATCATTTCTTTTAAAATGAAGAAAGGAATGGGAGTGAAAAAAATGTACCCATATCTTACAGAATTCGCCCGTCGTGGATCTCGATGCCTTGCCTTTACCAACTGCAGGGCCTGAGCCTGACAGCCGACGTCCATTCCATCCTCCTAAACCTGTGTTAACGAAAAGTTTACCTCTGCCAGTTGTCGAAGGGACTACAGTCACGCCTCGTCAACGTCCCAAAGCCTCAACTTCTCATGTAATCTAATTAGACTAAATGTAGCTTTAACTAAACGTAGCCTATTTTCTGATCTTCGTCTTCGTCTTTTGCTCCTAGACTCCTGCTGTGGTGGTGGCTGGCCAGTTACCGACCTTGCCCACGCCAAGCGTCCGCAAAGGGGCCGTTACTGCCACTCCTGGCTCCGCTGTGTCTGAATCCACTCCTACTCTTGCTGGCCAATCCCAAGCGCTTGTGTCGGAGCCTGTCGACGTGGTCGCAGTTCAGCAACTCTTTCCAGTCTACCCGTGCGACCCCTTCGCTGGAGCTACGGCGACAGACATGCCTGCTGAAAGCTCTCCAGTCTTTGAAACCGCCCAATTCCCGCCCACCGCCTACTACGCATCGCCTTTCGCGGACGGGGCTCAAACAAACGCGTACAATAATTTCCCAAACGCGGTTCCTTACTCGGCTTATACGGAGCAACCCGAATCCGTGGGAGTGGTGTCTATGCAAGCCCAGCCTTCGCCGCCTGATCCATACATTCAGATTCAGTCTTCCAAAGATGATTTGTTTCCCGTGGTGGCTGCCACTGGGTTCGAAGATTCCTTTGCCTTTTCTGGACTTGCAACGTCAGGAAAGGGAGGTGCAACAGGTTGGGCCACGCCTCCACCCCTTTCTCCCACCGCGTTGGCCAGTAAGGGCCATCGTCGAAACATAAGTGAAACTTCTGCCTTTACCAAGTAAATAGCACTGGATTAGTTGAAAGCCTTTGATTGCGTTTTGTTGTTGATGTTAGGTCATATGCACAGGAAAGTGGTCAGTTTCTGAAACCTTTTGTTCCACTGCGAAACTGCGATGCTGAAACGCCCCTTTCGGCACCTCCTGTACTGATACCACCTCAAGTAAAACTTTGTCGGCTTGAGATTAAAAAAAAAGGATGTGAATTAACCTTTTGTCCTTGGTG
The DNA here is from genome assembly GCA_022832235.1 of Lepidurus couesii. NCBI lineage: Eukaryota > Metazoa > Arthropoda > Branchiopoda > Notostraca > Triopsidae > Lepidurus > Lepidurus couesii. The sequence goes on along the minus strand of JAGJRP010000523.1, from coordinate 20,873 downwards.
GCATCTTAGGTGGATGGAACTCTTTGTGTGAGGCCCCTAACCAGTGAGTTGAGTGATTGGAATCCTTTTCGCGAGCCCGTGGCTGAAGATTACGTATTCGGAGCAGAATTTGACAAAATTCAACGAGGATCCCAAAGCAGTAATGCAAACATGAATCTTCGTAATTATTGAACAAGAGATTGACGGTCGATTAGCGAACACTATTTCTTGTTGTAAGAAATGTGGTTGTCGCTTTAGCAAGAATGCTGTTGTAGTGCTTTGAAAGTAGTTCTCAAATACGCTAATACGCTTTTGTTTTTTATAGGTTTGTGCAACGTAAAGAGTCGCGAGAGTTTAGTGATGTCAGCTACAGGATCTGGATCTGAGTCAGTTGACGGCCCTACGAAAGAGCACGATCCATTCGGTGCTGCCCCATTTTCATTGCCTGGTAGCTTTTATTTTTTATTTTAAACACCATGCAGAGACTTGTAACTTATATTTATGATTGAATGTTGTAGGGCGTCGTTGTAGCAAAGATGGTACTAATAGCAAAGGAAGGGGCACGCCTACAGGCGATAATTCCGTAACTTCGGAAGCAGTCGCAGGTAAGCGACTTTTGTGATTTTACTTGGGAGTTTTAAGAAAGGCGCTAAATGGGCTTCCAAGTTGTGTACTTGTATGTGCTAAATTTAGCCTGCGTGCATGCAAAATAGTCACGTGTCACTTTTGACTTTAGTAGATTTTCGGAAGGGTACCGTATATTGTTCGTGAACAGAAACCAGAAGAATTAGAAAGGTTCATGGAACTTGCCAAAAGAAAAAAAGAAATACCTAACATAACAATCTACTTAACCCCGCCCCCTTCCTCCAATATGTTGACAAAACTTAACCATAAACATCGAATTGTACGTCTTTCGTCTGTCAAAGCCTAAAAATTGGGACTAGTCAGGTTTTTTGTTGTTTTTTCGTGTCCGGATGACAGGAAATGTTTTTGGTGTCGAGACAATTAACTGGAACTGCCCTTGATGGACATGTCGTGACTCAGTTGTTCTTTTTTTTTTTTGGTCCCCTTTTTCTCAACGTGGCATTCCGTGTTTTTCCCCTATCAATTTTTGACCATTTTCACTTTATTCTTTCTGTCTTTTTCTTTGGTCCTTGTAGTCAATACAACATATGCATTGTCAAACTTTCATTGTTGTCTAGTTTTGTTTACCCGAGGGGAGGGGAGGCAAAGCGGGTCCAAAGCAACGTTTAGGGCTGTTCCAGTCACTTGTAGTGAGAAAGCAAACATCGAACCTTTTCATGGTGACACGTGACTCTTATATGCAACTTGAAATGGCCCCATGCACAGCCCTAAAACTCTGCCTTGCTTTGCAAGTTGGCGGTCCTCAAACAGTCTTGTTCGATTTATCGATGTTTTCCCCCCATTAGTGGTTAAAAAAGGAATGCCCGGATTAGCGCGCAAAGCCAAGCGTCGAGCAACAAGTAAAGCGAGTCTAAACCGCCAAACCAGCAGCGATTCAGCCGAAGACACGCTAACTGTCAAGGAAGTCCCCGTAGCTCTTTTCGCTCGGATTCCGGCCGAAGACCGGTCCAAGTATGAAAAACTGTACGGTGACATCTCGGACTCAGATGCGACGTCTTCCAGCGAACGGGAATCCGATACCGATTCTATTGGTTCAGCAAGCGATTTGCAAGCGCGCGGAGACTTGGATGAAGAAGAACTAGGTAGTATGTCCGAAACTGTTAGTTCATCCGTCTATCAGGGCGAGTGCGAATCCTTGGCGAATCCTGATACGATGGTCACTCGTCCTAATATTGGGAACATCAGCAATGCAACCAATCAATCTGTTAGCAACGGTTTACTAGTGGGACATGACTTGGGAGAGAAGCCGCTGCTCGCTGATGATGAATTGGAACAGAACGACGAAACTGCATCCAAAGCAAAAGCTTTGGTAACCCAAAAATCACCCAAGACTTCTAAAGCCAGTAAAAAGGCGTCTAGCTATCAAAAGGTCGAGGAAACGGATGTGTTTGCCCAAGCTCCTTTTAAGCCACCGGTAAATACAACCTGCAAACTTTTGTACAGTTTTAACAAAGCTTTGCGTCCTTAGTTGAAACGCGATAAGAGCCGAATGTCCTTGGAAAGCACCACGCCTATGCAAACTCTTGAAGGCAGTCGGCCCACATCCGATTCGGTTCATCGCTATGAAAATTTCCCTCTTCCGCCGATTGTACCGCCATCTGTCGGCTCAATGGGCTCAAAAATCTTCGCCGCTTTTCCTACCGATAGCAACTGCGCACCATCTGTTACTCCCAACACCTACTCGCGGATTGAAGAAGTTCAAACAAAACATTGGACGGAGCCTCCTTTAGTAAACCCTTCTTCAGATTTGTTTGGCTGTGTACCTTTCGCTACGTTTACTCCGCAATGGACGCCGCAGACGAGGAATGAGGTTGAAACAGTGGCGCCAACGGTCTCGCAGCAGCCATTACCTGCTACATTTCCATCCAAGCTGAACTCACATGCTAAACCCGAACCGCTGAACCCACTCCAGTATTCAACGCTGCCACTCTCGCCGTCTAGCGAGGAATCTGATCAAGATATTCAAGTTGTAGGAACTGGAGGGAAGAGGAAAACGCATACCACCAAAACGGTGAAAAAGATTGTGAAAAAGAAGACGGCTGAAGATGATATTGGTGTGAATAATATGAGTTTTGAAGATATCGGCAGCGACGAGCAACTCAACCGGAACAATGAAGAAACCGGTGTCAACAAATACGCATCTTTGAAACGCATGAATCCGTTTGCGCGGATGAGTAAACCTTGAGTCGGTCCATTATTTATATTTACCCCCCTTAACTATCGCCTTTATGACTATTTAGACGATATGCTACCACCACTTCCGTTACTCCCTTAGGGAATTTCGAGTGAAAAGCAACACAAAACGAAAAACAATCTTTCTTTTAAACACGTAATGATTTTGTAACCTTCTAGTGCATGACCTGCAGCCATTCCAGTCACGTTAGACACCGCAAAAAAAGACCCTCCTATTTGGACCTATGATTGACCTACGATATTTCCTGTTTCTGTACTGACTCAATTTTTTTTAAGTTTTTGTGTTTGGAAGAAGTTTAGCGGTGAGAACATTTTAGGCATCTATAAAAAATATATATATATATAAATGAGCCAGCGCTCTTCGCACTTAGAAAGCACCAAAAAATTAGATATGAAAAGGTCAAAAAAAGCTTCCTTGTATTGAGGACACTTCGTCCACAAACCACTGTACATATACAAGAGACTATTTGAAAATGCTAAGATAATCAAGCCGGACTATATTGAGTCACATTACGGAGCTTATCCCTCGATACCCATACGGAATACAAAGCTGCTAAGCCAAAACCCATTGCTCCTCCACGTAAACAAGATTTCATACCAGCTAAATCAAAACAGATTATTTTTTCTCTTCATTCTTTAGTAGTTTTACCTGAGGCCTTGTATAACAAGCCGGCGGTTGTGCCTGCGGCGATGGTATTGATTTCGTCATCGGCACCTCGTGCCCAAGACAAAATTACGCCAGTACCCGAGTACATTACCGCTAACACTCCCAACGTATTGGCCGTACGGGCTCCTTGCTTCATGACATAGTTCAGCAATCTATACAAGGAAATAAAAGAACATTAATTCGATAGGCTTGCCATACAAATATACTTTACTGGGTCCGTCTAAGCTTGCCACTTTGTCCTGCAGCAGCCGTATCTTGTAAACCCCGGTAAAGCCCTGTGGTGCCTCCAATAGCCCCTCCAATCATGCAAGAGGCCCCGATTTGCGAAAAGGCAAGCTCAAATCGGCCGCGCTGACGCGAAGCACCTTCAGGGAAAATGAATTCTGGCTGGCTAGCTTGTAAATAGGCAGGATCGAAATTCATGTACGGCGACAAAGGAGCCAAATTTGGGTTCAAAACTGTTAAAACATAAAACAGAGATAATTACTACATAATATATCAGTTTAAACTAAACATAACTACTGGATCGTGGACCTATTACCTGACGCATTTATTCCTAAGTCGTTGTACCCAGACCCATCCGAAGGCATTTTTAGTATTTAAATCTGAATGAGAAAAACTAATTAACTGATCCCAGATCAACTTCAACACGTTGTGGAGAATGTGGGCGGGGCAAGGGAATTTAGGATTGTTCTAGTAACTACTGCTACCTAGCGGTGAACGGGGAAGGACCTAAAATCAATTATTGGAAATGTTATTTTTCGTTGGTAGCAAACAAGAGGAGCATTTTAGGGACCGCGTGATTCGTGTTTAGCATTAGTTTACATTAACGTGGTTAAGGTTAAAATAGCAATCTTCTGAGGATTTAACGTTTGTTCGCATTTCAGAATGGGGGACGTTAAAGGCTTTTCTGCCTATAACGAGGATGGATATACATCTGAGGCAGAGTTGGACACACGTGCTCTAGTACAGGAGCAAAACAGAAAAAAGAAGAAATCTGGCGGATTTCAATCCATGGGCTTAAGCCACAGTATATTTAATGGCGTTATGAAAAAGGGTTATAAAGTTCCCACCCCTATTCAAAGAAAAGTAAAACTAAAAGGAATCCCAACTTTTGGCAATAAAATTGTAAATAATTACATCTTCTTTTCAGTGTATTCCACTCATTATGGAGGGCAAAGATGTAGTCGCTATGGCTCGTACAGGGAGTGGCAAGACTGCCTGCTTCCTTATTCCCCTATTTGAGAAACTGCAAGCTCGATCAGCCAAAGCAGGTGCCCGGGCCCTCATCATGTCCCCAACTCGTGAATTGGCGCTTCAAACTTTACGATTTACCCGTGAATTGGGCCGTTACACGGGTCTAAAAGCAGCCACCGTACTCGGCGGAGATTCTATGGAAGCTCAGTTTGCCGCTATCCATGAAAACCCAGACATTATTATCGCTACGCCTGGTCGTTTCGCCCATTTATGCGTCGAAATGGAACTTAAACTCAAAGATATTCAATACGTAGTTTTCGACGAAGCAGACAGGTAGAAAAAAACTCTGTCCTCTTTTGGTATCACACTCAGTGGATTTATTTTTTAGGTTATTTGAGATGGGGTTTGGCGAGCAACTGCTCGAAGTCTTAAAACGACTACCGGACAATCGTCAAACGCTGCTTTTCTCCGCTACGCTTCCCAAAATGCTGGTCGAGTTCACCAAAGCTGGTTTAAGCGATCCTGTTTTGCTCAGGTTAGACGTAGATACACGTTTACCTGAAAACCTCCACCTCGCCTTTGCGTTCTGCCCCTCTGAAGCTAAACCAGCGGCTCTTCTGCATCTTTTGAAAAACGTGGTCAAAAAAGGCGAGCTTACGTTAGTGTTCGCTGCTACTATGCACCATGTCGAGTACCTCCACTTAGTAAATTGTCGAAGTCTCCTTCAGATAAAGTTGTTCTAATGTTCTCTTTTTTTTCTAGCTTCTTGATAAAGCTGGAGTGCCTAACTCGTACTTGTATTCAAGTTTGGACCCAGCAGCGCGTAAAATCCACGCGGCCAAGTTCCAGAACAAAATTGTTCACGTGCTTGTTACCACTGATATCGCAGCTCGAGGTATTGACATTCCCTTGCTGGATAACGTCATCAACTACAATTTTCCAGCCAAGTCTAAGCTGTTTGTGCACCGTGTTGGTACGTACTCCCGAGTTCTCTGTCATGACTATGTAACATGATTCGGTTTTAGGTCGTGTGGCTCGAGCCGGACGCGCTGGAACGGCTTTCTCCTTGATTGCTTTAGACGAAGTGGCGTATTATGTTGATTTGCAGTTATTTTTGGGTCGACCCGTCAAATCAATACCCCAAGAAGGCTTGTTAAAGAAAGAGGAAGGCCAAGACGAGTTTGGGCCAATCTGGGACGGTTATTTGGGCCGAATTGCACATAGTGTCATGGATGATTTTGGCAGCGTGCTCGAATTTTGGCACAAAGAATCGATTGATTTGGTAACGTAATCTTAGAGGGGAAAAAACTTATTTTGTTTACATCCTTTATTGCGAATTTAGGCTAATATGGTACGGGTATGCAATAGTGCGTATAAACAGTACAAACGCTCATGTCCGGCTCCTTCGCATGAAAGCGTGAAACGTGGGAAAGCCATTCCTTTGAATACCATGGGTTTTCATCCCTTATTCGTGACGGAAGACGAAGAAGGGGTCATGGGCGCCAAAAGACTTGAGATTCTACAGAAAATGAAGAACTTTAAGCCTCAAAGTGTATGATGGCTCTTTCTTTTCTTTCCTTGCTTAATGTTTTTAGCTCATTAATGTTAACTTGGCTAAAACAAAACTTTTTGTTCCTTATAGACCATTTTTGAAATCGGAGTAACGCAAGACTCGTTAAAGGCCAAGATTATGCGAGAAAAACGCAAAGCCCATGAAGCCACTATCGCCAAGTTTCATCGGAAGCTGGATACAGACAAAGAAGAAAGAGAAGGTAATTTGTTTTTACGTAAGAAAAGTTATTTCAAGCTATTTAAAATGATTCTAAAATTGACTGAGTCTTAAGTTTTCGACAACTCGAGTATTAGGAGCAGTAGCACTGTTTAGAAGCAGTTTTTTGCGCAATTAATCTGTAGTCATTGGTTAACTAGTCCTAATTGCATTAATTTTTATTTCTTCTGTTAAATCCTCGAAAGTCAATTTCTGTTCGTTAAAATCTATACATTTATGTAGAATTATTGGAATTTATTTGGAATTTTAAAGACCGTGACTAGTTTTATAACTCCTTTGTTCGGATTGTTTAGCAGGTGAAGACGAGGAAGAGGAATTTGAGACGGGGCCGAAACAGGGAGATGATGGTATTGAAGACGCTACTGCAGAAGATTTGGAAAATGCGTTCCAGACTGTGATTGCGCCGCGGAAGCGGAAGAATGACAAACCGTTTGAAGCCAAGAAAACCGCGAAAAAAGCCAAATTGGAGAAAGGCGTCTTTGATTTTAAGGACAAAGAACACTATATTCCCTATTCAGCAGCCAATCACCACTTGGAAGCGGGGTAATGGAGCGTTTTTCCCGAGAACTACGATGGTTAATAGTGCTTTGTTCTTTTTCCGAAGGTTGTCTTTGGTGTCTGATTTCAATCTGGCAGCGGCTGACGCGGTTATGGATCTGACTGCTGACGAAGACCAGGAATTGAGGAGACAAAGAAGCATGTTGCGATGGGACCGCAAGAAACAAAAGTATATCGGCACTGGTCAGGTATTAAAAAACAACAACTTTATTTCGAATATAAATAGATTGTGCGTTGAAGTGAATGATTTTATAACTTCTTCCTTTAACTAGGAGGAGAAAAATCGGAAAATTCGGACCGAGTCAGGTGTCTGGATCCCGGCTTCCTACAAAACAGACCGCTACGAACGTTGGGTTAGTAAAACCAAAGCAGACCAGATTGGTAACGGCGGAGAAAATGGCGAAGATGCTGGTGACGCTCCTCCATCCAGTAATCGGCAGTTTCGGTCGTACCGGGATGACGTCACCAATACTTCCGGCATGAATCTTGAAGGTAAATAGGGTCATTTATACTAACTTATCACTACTATTCTTCTTTACTCTCAGGAAGCTTTTCTGGTCTCCCACGTTCACATCCTGCCATGGTCAAAGCGTGGAGCCAGGGCACAAGGGGCAAAGCAGGGCATATGCGACATGAAATTAAGCGTCCTGACGAGATTCTCAAAGCCCGAAAAGAACAAGAAAAGAAGTTCTTGCGCAATGGGCCCAAAGATAAACGCCAACAGTTGCGTAACAGAGATGATAGAGGTGGTAGGGGAGGAAGAGGTGGGCGTGGCCGAGGTAGCGGAGGCGGGAGGGATCGCAATGATAGTGGGCGTGGTCGAGGTGGAGGCGGGAGGGATCACAATGACAGTGGGCGTGGTCGCGGTCGCGGAGGAGGGGGCGGTCGTGGAGGAGGACGAGGCGGAAGTCGTGGCCGAGGGCGTGGGAGATAATTGTGCAAAGTTGTATTATTACTTCGCAGAAATAACCTTTTTCACGTCTAAATCATGGCGCCACCTATGGACTAACTTCTGGACAAAAAATAAATAAAGTTGCTAAAGAAACCTGTTGTTTTCTTGGTATATTTAATACTGCAAATCCAGTTCCCGGAATTTGTTAAGTAAACTCGGAAGAAGTTTGTATGTGTTTCGTGGGACTGGGGATGTCGTGGAAGCTTTTGAGGTGGTTGCAGCACCGAAGGTAGATACTTTTGTATTCAAGTATGTTTTGAGTTGGGACAGATTTAAATACTTCAAAGTTTTGAATGAAAGTGTTGAAACGCTCGAGACTTTGGGTGAGAAGCTCGAGTGCATCACATTAGCATTATATATGTGATTGTATATATGTATGAACGCCCGTCTGGCTGAAGCAAGTTTGAGGGTGTTGGTACCGATCAGCACGGGCGTCACTTGTTATGCTTTTGCTTAGAGTATATATATAGCTATTGATTTAAAGGTCAGAGAAGGCGTGCACGCAACGTGGGAGCGAGAAGCGTGTATAGAAAAGCCACCGTGTGCCCTTTCGATTTATTTTTTATTCAGGGAAAACAGTGTGCTCATTGTGTATAACCGCTAACGAGAAGAACCCTCCCACGCGATGTTATCTTACTCTTTCGTGGAATCGAACAAGACTTGCATTCCAATTTTCTTTTCTTGGGCTATCACGTCAGCATTCATTATGCAGGCAGCAACAAGCCTTCTCAGTTCGGGAAAGGAGAAAATAAAAAAAAAAACGTTCGTTATAACGGCAAATAAAAGGAGGAGCAATGCAGCTCATTTGAAGTCGATGGGCACGGACAGGGAGCGAAAAGTGGCTGTGAGGACACAAAAGTTGGTGTTGCATCCCACGACGTAAACGTGGAAAAGCTTTCAAGGAAAAGGACGAGCTCCCGTGTTGCTCCTTTAATAATGTTTCTTGTTACGTGTGCATTCCCCCATGGAGCCCATGCTCTATGTCCTTCCTATGCCGGAACGCTGGGAACTTAATTTACAACCCCGAGAAGCCCGTCGAGTAGAGCACATTGGTATATGCAACGAAATTAGACTACTGTCCGTATTCTAGTCCTGTTTTCCTTTTCTGTTTTTACTTTTTTAAACTAGAGCTAAAGGGAATATTGGGAGTAAATTTAGAGAAATAGCCAGACGTCTTTAATTAAACTTTATAGCATTTGTTTATGGAAGTTTTGTCGAAACAGAAGAAAGAAGACGCCAGAGGAAGTTTTAGATGTGAGCAGTTCTACAAGAAGAGTTGTATTTCCCTAATTCGTCGGGTTGTGCCGATGTACTGTGCCCATGTCCATGTTCTGGACTAATATGCAAATGCATTAATCTAGAGCGGTGACATAATCTGGAACTGTATAGAAGGAAATCGGTTTTTTAACATAATTTTTGTAATTTAAGTTCCCCAAGTATTTCTGCAGTTAAATTCGCACGAGTGGTGCATTTCTACAGGGGCGGAAAAAGCCTAACGGAGTTAATTCGCAGGTCGTTAATGAGTTCAGGTTCGGTTTTTAGAGCGCTGTGGCGGATTTGGCGCGTGCCGTTAGTACCTGAAATAAATCATAGATTGTGTTAAGCAAGTGAAGCGAAGTAATGTAAAGCTGAAGCTAGTAACACTACAAATCTCTAAATGCAAGAGAGTTAGTGAAGCGAGATAAAAACCAAAGACGTTCTTAAAGTGTGCTGGGTTGTGATAAGAGTCGGGTTGGGAAACCCCTCGTAGGTTTAGGGTTTAGGCTTTAGTTCCTTCGTGCATAGCCGAAGTGCTAATTTATAGACTGCGTGTTATTTTCGAGAATAGGATTTAAGTTTCATGAGTCATGCATTGCGTCGCGTGTGAAATTTAACAAGTGAAAAGGAAAAGGGAGTTAGAGCCAAAAGGGCAAGTTTTATTAGGCTGAATTAGGCTGTTGTCGCTTTGTGACGCCGTGGTCTTCTATAGTTTCATATCTAATACATGTTGAATCCACTTGCCGGAAAGTGTTGATAACTTGCGTTCTGCAAGCTAGGTTAAATGACACGTAACGAAGGTTAGGACTCCTACCCACCCCATAACCCCTGCCGTTATTAATTTTCACACCCAGATTGACCTTACTGAAAGAACAAAAGTGCTGCAAAACCATCAGCAAATTATACCCCAGTAATATAAATCTTACCATTGAATGCATAATAAACACCAAAAAAAAAAAATTGTGGTATGTAATATGTTAATCGTTCATATCCAGTTCTATTTACTGCCATGCAAGTAATATTCTTGTATTAAACTATTATAAACAATTACATTAAATTATTTGACGAACCAAACGATTCTAACTAATGTTCTTAGTATCTTGCTGTTTACTCGGCATCGTTTAAACGCTTATGCCAGACTCAGCTATTACCTTGGTTAGGTAATAAACTGTTTTTAGTTGTATACTTTTTTCCGAGCAAACGCCCAAATGGAGTACCGCGTAATCGTTGGTAATATACTTACTAAGTTATAATAACGTGGGTATTATGCTTCACAATAATAGATGTGAAAAGCTATTTTTTCCGAAAGTTTTGACTTCTTGGGACTATGGGGGTTGCCATTGATTATAAAAGCCGGGTTTCTATTATATTCTGGATAGCGTATAGGTGCAGAAAATGAGCCTCGTGGTCGTACTAACTCGAATTATGGATGAGGGACACACTTGGATTATTGCTTTTGGTGGGCTTGCCTTTTATGGTGTTCTCTACTTTGCATGCTTTGCCTTTTGATGTGTTGGGACATAAACGAAGGAATTTTTGTGGGAAGCAAAGTCCGTAAAAAGTGGCGTGACACTTAAATATTGTCAAAGAGGGGTGTCCCGTGTAACAGACCACGCAAAAAAACTAGCTTTATTGATTATTTACTCGTGAGATATATTTTCCTAGATCGAATGTTAATTTCCGGCCCTGGGCTTCTCCCTGTAATCTGCAGTCTGTACTTATCCTTTCCCGGGTGAGAATTTGACATTTTTGGTGGAATCATAGTTAGGGATTTTTTGTGGTTTGTTATATAATCCCCCAAGTTTTTTTTTCGTTTCTTTTTTCTTTTAGGAAAGTAAAACCCAAAAGGAAATAAAGAAAACGAATTCCGCGCGCAACCAAACAAATTCCGGTGCGAGTTTGCGGGATCTTTTATTAGTATACGGCTCTATGGTTTCCAAGCACCAAAGTTTTCCCCGCTTTTCAGTAGTTGATCCAGCATTCATAACACGGAAGAAGCTCTCGGAGCATTATTAGATGTTGTCTAAGGGGGTCAGAGAGGCCAACGAGAAGGAATGTAAATCATAACTTTCTTCGAGCATTTTTTTTTATTTATTAATATTGCTTTCCCTGGGGATTAAATCATCCTTTCGAACGTTTGAAGGAGGGAAAAGGTATTTACTTCTAGTTTGTAGTGATAGAAAGTAACTGGTCCGAGTCGTAAGATGTTTCCCTTGAACCCATGTTTTGACGAACTTTATGAGCCGGAAATAGATCCGAAGCTGACCCTCGGGATCCGAATTAGGCTCTTAATATCGACGACAGCTATATGGTGATGGACTGGAATCTTATGTGATGACACAGACATGATGTGAGTTGTGCTTTTTATGGCTCGGGTCGTATATTTAGGGTGCCAAATGAGCAGTTGAAGGGGCCGGGCCGTTTTGTTTTGCACAGTTCCTAAGTTACTTTCTTTAATTGCAATCAAGATGGAGAGGTCTTGTTATAGGAAGCAGCGTGTATGTACGTACGTAGCTATATAGGCCAACTAATTGTTGTGTATGGGTTGCTGGGAGGGTGGAAAAATAGGAGGTTTATTTTTATACTAAAGCAGCGGAAAAGGATTTGTGGGTGTTAGGAACGTCTTATTGCACTGGTCGAATGTGACGGGACTACATAGTGGCAGCTCGAGCCTTTGGAGTGGCAAAAACCAAGCAAAAAGTTAGGTACTTGCGTTACATCTTGCTGAGATGGTAAAAAGTAGAGGTGTTGGCAAGGAATTGCTAATGGGGGGAAACAGAGAAGGTTAGAACTTCGGGTAAGTTGTTTGCTTGTGTGCTTAGAGAGAGAAGAAAAAATAGGCGAGTGTACAGGTTAAGCCTCTTAAGGGGTGATAAACACGATAGAAAATCGGTGGCAACGGTAGTAGAGTATCCAGGCTGTACTTCAAAAGATACCCAGTAATAAAGGAATTCCTATCCCTGAACATAGTGCAATCTTATAGATTTCTGCACCGTAGCGTTGTTTCGCCGTACACAATTCAAAGTCTTGTAATTTTTTACAATACATGTGACTTTGATTTCCTAATTGTACCTTTTAACTTCCTATTGTAACGCCACTTACCGATACACTCTAAAGAGGGGACTAAATCATAAGGGACAAACACACAAATCTACCATCACCCTCGATTCATATCTTCGCATGCAACAACCCTAGTACCAGCCATCCATTCTGCCTCATATACCCTTATACAGGACGCGTAATCCTGTACACAGGCGGATGGATCCTCTATAGCACTTAGGACGCTAAAAAGCAAACAATGCGAAATATGGCCGTAACAGTATATTTCATTTTCATTGTACTTTATGCAAGTATTTTATTGGCTTAAACGGTACCAGCGGCCCAGGTGTCATACATTGTTTGCAAATGTATACCGATATAGTTGCCGCAGTAAAACCATACAGCTTCTTGTTGGAAAATAAAGGTTGTAGTAGATCGTCAAATGTTTTCAAGATTGAATATTTTTAGAACAAGCAATTTTCACGGTTTAGCTTTTACACACGGAGGCTTTAGTCAATTCGTGTTCAATGAAGAATGTTTAAAATAGCCTCGTAAGATTGCGGGTCATTTCAGTAATTTCTGCAGCAATATTCAGGAGTAAATTACTCGAAAAATTGGGTTAATCGGTCTGAAGTGGCCCTATAGCAGACTAGCTAAATTTACAACAATTATGTTCCTTCAAACAAGTATGCTATACATATTAGTTGCGCGGAAATATACACCGGCAATTAAAACTGTATGCTTATTCGGATTTCCTAGTCATTATATAATTGTATCACTATAACGAACCTGTTAAGTGACCATAAATTATTATATGTAAGCAACTAATTGTAACTGGGATGAAAGCGGAAGACGATAATGTGTCGCGACGCGACACAGTTCGTCTTTATACAATAAGCAATAAACTTAATTATGAAGCAAAAAAATCGGATCGATTAATAAGTCTGAATACACTATAAACAGATCATTTTTCAGTCCTGACAAATTTCTTACGGGCAGGTGCAAACCCCAACGTGTGGCTGATGCTATTAAAAAAAAAAAAAAGTAATCTTGTGGATGGGTATGCATGTGTGGGTGGGGGAAGGGGCGGTATAGCGAAGTATCTTTGAGTTTTTCGATAAAAGAAAAAGATACCGGCAAGTTTTCTTGCGGAACAGGCATTTCAGAAGGAATTGCATCTTTTCGCCGTGACACGTCTGCAACTGGAGAACGGTACACGTGTACTCGCATTGCACATGAACTCAGGTTAAAGCGTTAAGGAATGTATTGGACTAGGGGGCTGACGCATAAGAGGCCCCTAATAGGCTCTCATTACATTAGACTATCTCGTCGTACACGGATGAGGCCTTTGATTGAAGGGGACCCTAGATTCCCCTTGCGTTACTCGTGCGCCTTGGGTTCGTAAATCGATGAAAAACCCTTTCCGCGTCTGCTCGCTTCACCGGCCCTTTCGCCCGTTTCCGCTGTCCTGTAGCCCGGGTCGCTCTGTCCCTCAACGAGAGTCAGCCAGTGCAGACGTGTAATGCTATTCAGTACTCGCCATTCAGTACGCTACCAATTTCTCCAGTGATCGCCTAACGGTGCCCTACCAGTGTTTCATCGCTTTTTGTAGAACTGTTCGCGTTTAGGATATTGGAGACGCGCTATAGCGATTCGTGTTTCCGTTTAAAAAGTGAACGAAAAGCCGTTGCAGTTTAGTTTGTTAGTTCCAGTCATATTTGGCCTAAGTTAAATGTGTGGAAAGGAACGTTTTTATTTGTAATCTCGCTAGTGAAAATGTAAGTAGCTAAATCTATCTATTTCGACAATATTCCGCAAGTGTACCGTCTCCTTTCCCAGAATTTGATGTCTATGATAAGTATAGGAGCAAACAGATTGTCGGCTTCTAATTAAGGAACAAAAGCCTCACAGACGCCGGCCGCCCGGTTTACGTCTATGCTATTTTTCTTTTATAATGCAATCGCTAAATGTACAGTAGAAACATTATGTCTTATAGTGTTTAAAGAGCGCCGGTTTAAAATGAGAAACTCAAACGAAAGGAGCGGAGATATTTTCGTTTCATGTAGCTTTTTTCCCAGCTGGAATCCAGCTCTATTGGCTAAGATTAAGGAATCGTCTAATTGGTAATCTGCTAAGGAAAAAGTTGAGAGAAACTTGGCGCAAATTAGCAGAGCCCGGGTATAACAGGGGTTACAGGGGAATAATAGGGGAAGAGGATGGGTAATTGGGTATAACAGGGGGCGCTTGAACTTACGTTCATCTTTTTTTCGGTTTTTCTTTTTCTTTTAATATGCGCTATGCATTCTAATACCGTAGTAACCGATGGGTTGTGATACGCTACCCAATTGTGCTACGCTGGGGATAAAATCCAGAGGATTCGTGAAGAACAACGCAATATTCGATGAATATTTATTTTCTCTCTCCCCCCAACCGGCAAACTTAAAAGCCATGTGGTGAGATATTCCCCAATATTTTTTTCCTATTGTTTTTTTCCTCCCGAGAACGGGAAACATACATTTTTTTCCATCGTTGCCTATGAAAGAAATGTAATTTGCCATGGAAATGAAGATAGAAGTCTTCCAAGCCATCCCATCTGGAGAGGGGAATGAGTTCTGTTTTATATTACCCAGTTCCCTGACGTTCGAGACGAATAAAAGGGAAGAAAGAAATTTACCTGCGAATCCTTGAGTGGGTGAGGGCAGATGACAAGACACTTTGGGCTCGTTGACAGGCTCTTGACTCCTCATTCTTACGCTGATTTTAGCGAGTTATTTGCAAAGCGTGTTACTACAACAAGAGTGACCGGATAAGCGAAGGTCCAGTATAGGATTAAAAAGCTCTCAGCTTTTCTATCTGTTCTTTTTGAGGTACTCCGCAATTTGCTAGCTGAGTGTCTGGTAACGCGACACAAGGACTCCGTGCAACCGACACAAGCACACCGGGCACCGACGCAAGGACGCCGGACCTCGACAGAAGGACGCCGGGCCTCAACAGAAGGACGCCAGGTCTATAATCTTTTAAGGGACCAATAGAATTTCGAATGTAAAAAGTCTCTACTCATTGCTTAAGNTATACCGGGGCCTTAAGAGCCAACGAGATTAGACCGTGCCTAAGCCGTTTGAAAATTACGGCACAAGGTTAGGTTAGGTGTCCTTCTGTCGGGGTCCGGAGTCCTTGTGACGTATTTTTTTTTTTAAACTTAGTTAATCTAAAATTGCATTTGGAGGCAGTTCACTATTGAAATTTGCAAAGTTAAAAATATAAATATTAAAAATAGAGATAAAAAGATACGTGAATGGGTTTCTGTCATATGACATCAGAAAATTGTCGTTTCCAGTTCTAGAAATTTTTTATGGATTTAATGCAAGTAGGTGAAACTATAGATTCCCCTGAAATTCTGAAATTTCTGACTTCTGAAATATGAAAATCCTCCTAGATAGTATTTCCGCTGACAGTAATGAAATAGGATAGGGGGGGGGTGTTGAAGCTGCAACGTTGAAATGCAGTTAACGAAATTTAATTGTCATGGAATTGAGCCTTCCCACACGCCAGGCAATGGATACTGAAGCGAAATATAACTCCTGTTTAATATTGGCCGGGTTGGAGACATGAAAGACGAATGAGGTTTTGAGAAAGTTGAGAACTTTGAGAGACGGTTCTTGTTTTCATTAAATGGACGTATATATTAGAAACCCAAGAAAATAGCCAGTGACAAGTGCTCCAATGAAAAATTCCTTATGATGTGAATTGAAATACAGTTTGTCATCGAAAAAGGCGAACGGAAAAAAGGTTTGTTTTAGAGTAGGCCATAGCGTCAATATAACTCCAATTTTGACTCAGCACAGCTGTGGGATCATAAGCCCCCTCCATCTCTTTCGTCAGCTTTTGCGTTTAGAAAACCATCAAGCATATGCTACAGGGAAGATTTTCAAAAGGAGGGAAAAAACTGAAGAAAATAAATGTCTTGGTTCGTGTGTTTTGTGTGTCTAACGGAAGCTTGAAAGCTCAAAGAGCCGAACGCAAGCAGCAAAAGGCACCTGCGGCGTGATGTATAGCCGGCCTTGCGGAAGATGGGGTTGGTTCAGGCTCTGTAAGCCGTATCCAAGGCGGGCTGTAACCCCTGCCTTTCCGCCCTGGAGCGACTAACGACTTGGGCCTAGCCAAAAACACGAACACCCTAACTAAAATGCCCATGTTGTATGGTAGAAAGAGAGATGGAGGGGGAGATATTTGCCTTGTATTTGCTTTAGCTTGTGTTTTATTTGTCCAGTTTAATTGGGTCGATTTATTATCTTTTTTTCGTTTATAGTACAGAGCAAAAAAGAGAATGTACCCTAGAAAAAATTCTGTAAGAAATTTTAAATTGCGTAGTGACAAGAGAAAAACTGGGAAAGTCTAAAAAAAAAGGTCCAGCCCCTATTCTTTTTACCTGCTATACATAGCTAACAGCAAAAAAAGTCCATTGTGGGTCAATTAGCTGATGAGCCAGCCATAGTCCACTCATAATTAGACCCTGTTAGACCACCAATCTGAAAGCACCCTAGACGGTATGGTTTGTTGGGGTCGTTTTTTTAAAGAGTACTGTACATATTTCCGATTTTCAGTTATTAGAATCACGGCTTAATATAATTAATATTCACTTGACAATGTAATCACAATAAGCGGTGCCTACTGTATTATAAAAGAAATTTAATATATTTACTATCGTAAAAAAGGTGGCCTCAAGAAGAAATATGTAGGAGATTCAAGATAAGATGTTTAAGATTAACATTATTCAAGGTGATTTGAAAGCGCTCCAACAATATTTAATAAGGGGCAGAAAGCAGAAATAACTTTATCATATTTTACCTTGAAGAAAATATGCGAATGAGGAACCGTGTGAGAACTTTTGAGGTCGTTTACAGCTTAGAATTTAGGCATTCGAGTTTTGTTGAAAATATAAATTGTAGGACTTTTTAAATTACTTTTACAGTAGTATTTTCAGTAAAGATCGCTCTTGTATTGGTATTTTTCGTGGAAGGAGGGGTGTATTGCATGATGTACTTTCTAAATTGTGGTAACAAAGCCCGTATACATAGCAACGGTAAATTCAAGCGACTAGTTTCCGAAGAGGTTTTGCATAGTTAATTTTGGGCGTGAGAGCCGTTCGAGGAAATCCTATATTGCATTGACTGCTTAGCAGTTGGCGAGAGCTTAAGAGCGGGAGATTTGCTGTTGCTTACTTTTCGCATCTCTCGCTTCCGCGAATTTGCAGGATTTAATCCTCCAACAGTGTACCTTGGCAACACTGAAGAAGCAAAGCACTGAGAGAGGATTGTACCCGTTATATAGCTTTTAGACTAACTCTTATTCCCTATAGAGCTTTTGCCAAATTACGCCTCTCGCGGCAAGAGTTGGCGAAATCCGCCATTTTGAGTACATTTAAGTTAAGGTAAACAAACAACAACAAACTGTTTTCCGTGAATATTGGTTTTTCTATGTGTCTTTTTGTGTCTTTTTGTTTGTTTACCTGAGCTACTTGTAAAAGCTGTAAGCAAAACCAAACTATTCACGCAAAACAGTTTGTTGTTGTTTGTTTACCTTAATTTAAATGTACTCAAAATGGCGGATTTCGCCAACTCTTGCCGGGAGAGGCTCAATGATATATCTGACGCGAAAATTATTCAGAATGTTCCTAAACGCTTTTGACAGTAATGTGGGCGCTAGAGCGCACTACAAAGGGGTCATTCCAATTATGCTATTTCTGTGTTTACAAATTTGCAAAGCAGTTTATTTAAGTTTACTGAGCTGGTAATGCGAGTGTTTGGATCCTCGGGTCGTTAATCTTGCTGGAGTAAAGACTTCCTGTTAATATCTCTTGATAAGGAATGGTATAGTTCTACCACTACTACTCTATCTGCAGATCTTGATGGTATAGAACATTAATTGATGTGCTCATTTATCATGCCGATTGCACTCCCGACCTCCGGAGCCACAAAGACCCAAGTCTTGCCTCAGCCTTTTCCCGGATTCTTTTTTATTATTAGTATTCGTTTTTGTTGTGTTGTTTTTTGAAGAAGATGAAGAGCAAATTCGGGGACTTGTTCCACGCACTCTTTTCAGCATCAGCTATCCACGTAGAGCGTGATGGATTCCCCCCTATAGGTCTTATTTATGTTTATGGATGATGCACTCTCTGCTCCACATTTTTTTTGTCTTCTTCTTGAGAAGATCTTTCCAGAGAGTATTCCTGCAGCGAACATACCCCATGACACATTCTTGTGGGTTTCAGTTTCCCTTATTTTGCTGCATCATGAAATTCCTCATTAATCCATGTCATCAACTTCTTTTTCCTTGTTAAATCCTTTTTTTTTAAGGAGGAAGAAAGTTAAGAAAGTTTTACGATTTTGGAAGGGAAGTTGCTCGTTTATCATGGTTTGCTCTAGCTATTAGAGTTAGATCGATCCGGTATAGAACACACACAAAAAAGAAAAAAATATAAGAAAGGGAAAAGGAAAAGAACCTAATTTGCCTAAGCTAGGAAACAAGCTAGCGATCCAATTTATTTTCCTGAAATAGAGAGGCTTATATTCGTGCGGCTTTTGGCCCCCATTTTTGTTTAACTTTGTATAGATTGCCTCATCAGTCTTGATTCTTTTCTCCGGTGAGTCTTGCTCCCATTGTACCTTAGGTCCCGATGCATTCTTGGAGAGGGCAAGCCACTAGCGCCTAACATTCCACATGTAACTTGGAAGGACTTTCCATGTTCATTTTTTGCTTACTTCACTGTGATTTGTTTGAAATTTGTTTACTGGAGTTAATCAGCACACAAGGTAGAAAGTTAGGAAGAACGAAGTTAAAGCGAAACTTTTGACTCATTTACATGTGTCAATTAGTCAAAATGAAAATAATGAAAAGGGCATTGTGGAATGGATCGCAGCTTAAACGCCAAATACATCCAAATGGCACATTTCGTAGTCTAATCGGATAAATTACCCATCCTTTCCCCGTGAAATCTTTATTGGACGATGTGAGATGTACCGGCACCAGCACCTGCTCTTCCCTTTCTGAACTCGTTAACTCTAGGCCTTTTCCACTGCGAAGCCAACGGGCAAAAAAAAAAGTGGCGCACCAGCTGCTGGTTGGTCCAAAGGGATACAAGTAGGTGAGGGATTGAGTTTGGGTGTTACAGATGCTTTTAAGGCCAGTCCCCAATTAGGATTCTTTCAATTATGACCCCCTTTAGCTTTGATTGGATTTCATGGCGGGGCTTTTTCGAACATCAGACGCTGCTCTATACTTCTCAATCTATTCCCGGGGGAGCCGTTCTTGTAGCTTGCATAGATTAAGACGAGGGGCTCTGCAGCGTCCCCTATATATAGACAAAGAGCCAGCTCCATGGTCCGTGCCATTGAGGCAATTAGGTCTCGTGTCCCATTCATCAAGGGGTTCCGAAGAAGATCTTCACGCTGGAACCATCGCTAAAGCTTACTTTGTTCACCTAAAAGAGCTTAAAGGCTCGGAATGATTAATCAGACTTGAAGCCAATCACCGGTACGTGTCGTACCCTTAGAAATTTGTATGTTGCCGTCTGCTGTAAAAAAGAAAAAAAATATTCTAGAGTCTTCCCCGTTATTAATTGCTACTTGAAATACAGATTCCAACGACTTGTCTCGCGTTTCTTTCTGACAAAATCAACCAAAGAAAGAATATGACTCTATGGCGTCATTGCCCCGCCTTTAAGGCGGTCCTTAGTGGGAAAGGCGGGGCGTGAGGTTCTGTGAGTTCTTTGAATTGGATTATCTCTGGAACCATTTGTCGCGCAGAAAAATGAGAAGCCTCATTTAACAAAGGATTTTCGGTGATTTTGTAAAGTTGGAATAACTCGTTCATGTCAGCTAAAAAGAAACTCGAGATACTTTAGGACCATTAAACACCCGAAAAGAAAGAAATGGGAGTGAAATGGGACGGAAAGGACGAGGTATTAAGAAAGAAAAATGATGACGCCTTTTGCCGTGCGTTTTGTTATTGATCCTTATGATTTGACCTGTGAGGTGATGGTCAACATATATCGCGGAGAACAAAAGCTGACACCGAAAGGCACCGTGTCATAGCCATTATATTAACCTGCAGGGGAAAAGGAACAATAGGGAACTGCTCCCCTGCCCCCTAAGCAAGGGAAACAAAAAACGTCTGCCGACAAATTGGTTTTGTCTAGCACCTTAACGAGTATAGCATTTAAGAAAACAGCTGTGGGCTGGCTAAACCGTAGGCGTGTTTCTTTGTATTGTTATTCAATCTTGTAGCCCCGCCTCTTCTAATCAAAATGTGTAATCGGTTACTGACTTGTTTAAAGCGGAGTAACAAAGCATCGACTACTTTTTGAGACTTAACCACACGTTTCCTTTTCCTAGATTCACTAGACCCACTATTGTTTATTTCGAAACGATTTTTCAACAGTTTTGATAGAGATGATTTAAGAATTCCTAACTTAACGGCCGCTTTCCATTGTGGCAAATCTTTTAAATTTAACTTGTCCTAAGTTTCAATAAGCCGCAACTTCTCTTTTCCTATATGCTTAAAGGGGGAGTAAGGTTTCAAAATGAAAAAATATGTGT
>JAGJRP010000522.1:0-40612 GCA_022832235.1 Lepidurus couesii | reverse complement strand
AAACTTCTTTCTTTTCTTTCTTATTTGTGTTGTTAAAGACGACTCAAGTGTACCAAAGTTCTAAACAGTCAGAAAATAGTATGAAGTGAAAAAGTCGGTAGATGGGGTTTCAAATCTAACATTTATAAGTTTTACAATGACATAATTCCTAACTGTCCACTACTGCATTTATTGAAAAACGTATCTCTTAAGGCTCCCCGTATACCTTAGCTTATTGTAAAACACCTAGATGGCGCTGGTGTTTGTTATTGTTTTGCGTAAAACAGTCGAAAAGAAAACATTTAGCTAATTGCCAGCAAATTTTCTACGCTTGTTTTGCTTATGAAGAGTACAGTTTGCCACCATGGTTTGCTGTAGCAGCACGCTTTCTCAAATCAAGTACCCCTAAATTTTGGAACAAGATATCTCGAAAACTAGTCATATTTGAAAACATATTCTGCCATAAATTTTCTTTTTCAAAATACCAAGTGTACTGTTGTAGTTGTCTCCTAATTATACTATTAAAAAAGACATTACTATTTAGCAGACATTTTTAACAGTATTCTATGTTAAATTTCGTATTGTAACTCGTTTGTAGGTCCACTTGGAATTTAAGCGGAATCCAACGAACGAAGTCATCAATGCTTCAGGAATCGGATCAGCAGCGACTTCAAATGGATCGAATCCTCGTCCTCGTGCGGTAAAGGAATGTTTAGTTAATGTTTAGCTCGCGTTTTTTATGCCTCAGCTATTGAAGGGACAAGAAAGACAAGAAGATTTGCTCAGAGGTATAAACCGTCTAAGCTTTGATCCGCCTTTCTTCTTCTTTCGCAAAGGCGTAGCCCCTTTCTCCTTAATATTGTGCTCTTTTTTCCCTATAAAAGGCTTGTCTGCTTGTCTCCTCGTCTCTCAAGGAAAAGCATTCAAAGCCAAACTTTGGGGGAAACATTTAATTGGTCTTTGTGGAGTCCCAGCTCGCGGAATTTCATTAAGTTTCGCTCTTTTACTCGTTCACTCTTTCAGCTCCGTCCTGTATGTAACCACGTCTCACGTACAGTACCTTTTTCCTTTCATAACTTTCCCCATTTTGCCAAACAAACTATAAAAGCTCCTACCCCAACTGACAACATCAATTTTACTCCATAAAAAGGACACAAAAAATCGTAAGGGACTGCGGCGAATAAGTTTTTCAAAGTTCCCACGTGTTTATTACTACGTTTTAGAAAAGAAAACAGGCTCGAAATGTCTTCCCTTTTCCGCGGTAAGTTTAGTGAGCTACGTGATCGTAAAAAGTTACAAGCATAAAAAAGAGCAGACAATATGGGGCGAGTTTGTCTGTTCCTATCATGTCTACGATTCCTTACATCATTTGACATCGTCGCGGCTTATGAAGTCGCAACGCAACGAATGTAACCAAGTTCACGGTACCACATTTTTAGCTAATTTTTCTGTCCTTGGTGATTCCTTTGGAAAGCTTTAGGAAGCCACAGCTACAGCTATAGATTCAGTGAAAAAAAAAAGAAATTGGGGAAGAAGAAGAAATCAGGGAACCAAAGACGCTTTATGAAGCTCAACGTGTTCTAATCGGGTCTCGTAAATGGAAGGTCCCAAAAAGGGGAAAAAGACTCGGGAAAACACTACACTACCGCGTGTCTTGGGTGCTAAAAGATAAGAAGAAAAAATTAAGAATTGGAAAAAATCTTGGAAAAGAGTAGGGACGGCATCCGAAGGAATTATGCAGCTCGCGCCATGACGTTCTTACTTTAGCCACCGAAAGTTTAGGACACGCTAGGGAGTGCTCTCGGGCCGAAAGCAGGCTGAAAGTTTCTGATCCACTTGCAGAAATAAATGCTGAGGAATTTTTTTATTTTTCAATTTTTTATAGCTTTAAGAAGGAAAGATAGAAGAAAGAATGGAGCTGAGCAGGGCTGAGAAAGCGAACTGGGTTTGATTTAAGACTATTAAAAAGGGAACCCACGCGTTTCCTTGTCATGTGATGATGTCGCCATAAGTAATTTTTAAGGGTGTTAGCTTTGGGGTGAGAGGTATGATACACGAGGCCAATCTGGTTATGGAAAGACCGTTTTGAAAAGGCATTTTTGGGAGGTGGCAATATGGAAAAAAATTTCAGAAATGCAAGAAATGTAGAAGAAAGGGGGAAAGAGGGAACGAGTCACGTGGGCAACGGGCAACTGTTGGCTTGATATGCCTTTGATCATAAGGGGATGGTCGATGTGCTGTTGACGGCACGTTAGGCAAAAGCCAAAGAGGCCTCAGCCTCCCCATGCCGAACATTGTCCTCCTATGTCTTCTGTGTGTTGCTTTCATCCTTTCATGAGATATACTTAGAAAAAAAACCGTTTGCAATATTGAGAGGGAATGTGTACTGTTATTGTACTGTTACCCTATAGAAAGATTAAAAGGCTAGGATCTAAAGGGACGTAGACACAAGGACTACGGTGTACCCGACACAAGGACTACGGACCGCAACAGAAGGACTGCGGTTCCTTACTCTTCCAAGGGACCTATAGCATTTCGAGTTCAAAAAGTCTCTGCTCATTGGTTAAGCGCCAACGAGATTAAAGGGTGCCTCAACCATACTAAAAATTGCGGACACAAGGACTACGAACCCCGACTTAAGAAATGCAAACCCTAACCCTAACCTAACCTACAGCTTAGACCAAACTTAACCTACACTACTCTTAACCTAACCTAGTCCTAACCTAACCTAACTTCGACCAAACTTAACCTAACTTAGTCTTAACCTAATCTAACGTAGTCCTTAAGTCGGGGTTCGTATTCCTGAAGTCGGGGTCCGTAGTCTTTGTGTCGCGTTGCCGATCTAAAGCCTAAGCCTTAGCCGTCCCCTCCTTCACCTTCGAGTCATAGCTTAGCTATATAGCTGCACAATTTGATTCCGTAAGATAGTAATTGCGTTTAGCAATGTTGAGAGGTGATATACAGTTACTACTACTGCACTGTTTTACCCAATAGAGCGACTAAACAGCTAGGCTAGGATCTAAACCCTAAGCCTAAACCTTAGCCGCTGCCCCTCCTTCCGCTCATTCACCCTCGAGGCATAGCATAGCTATATAGCTGCGCAAGCTGCTTCCCTGAGATAAAAAAAGCCTTTAACAATATTGAGAGGAGATATGCAATACTGTTGCTGTACTGTTTTACACTATAGAACGACTAAAGGCTAAGTTAGAATCCAAAGCCTAAACCTTAGCCGCCGCCCGTCTATCCCCTCCACCCTCATTTCCCCTCGAGGCGTAGTTATATAGCTGCGCAATTTGCTGCCCTAATGCCTATACACCAAAAGCTGTATAGTGCTTAGTTTGGGCTTTTGTACTTTATCTGCCTTATACCCACACGTAACCCACACGAGGTTAGCGCTTCCTAACGGCTAAATGTTGAAGGCAAAAGGCAACGAAGAAGAAGAAGCGCTTTTCTTTATGGGGCAAAAAAGAAACTGTCCCGTCTAATTGAGTCAGTCAAGTCGAAAATGAGATAAGACTTGTGTTGCTTGTCTCTTCAGTTAAAGGGATTCTCGTAGCTTGCATAGTCGATGTATATTTGCCTTGGCACCCTGAAAACGTGGTTAAAACACTATGTGACATCAGGGCTAGAAACAAGAGGGTGAGAGGATTTTTTTTATATACATATATATTTTATTTATTTTTTGGGTGGGGGATGAGAATGTATTGGATAATATAGAATATGACTGCTGGTTCCCGAGTTTGGCGCCAGTTGTAAAGCGTGTGAGTTGTCACTTCGGATCCCGAAAGTCTTCTGTTTCCATGCGAAGGAAGCAAAAGTGTCAGTTTGGTAGAAAAGGCTGCTTTGTCACACCCTAGGCTTGAGTTTTTGCCTCCTCTTCCCCAGCCTAGAAAAAAAGAGGCTTTTTTTCTCTCTGAGATTCGGGAATTGGGATGTACTTGATCGCATGTCAGCATCCTTCACCGACTGCTCATCAACCCCTTAGTAAAAGGGGTACGTGTGTGCAACCTGTACCCGTGCCAAGAAGCGAAAAAGCAAAAGGCTTTCTCTGACCTGATTTGACTTGCTGACGAAGCACTTTTTTCGATCTTTTCTCTGGCTTTCTTTTTTGGTCGTGCTTTTTGTCTGGTGTAACCCTGCTCATTGGAGCTTGATTGCTCCCTGGATACTTAGAAATTGTCGAGCTGAATAAGTTATTTTCGTCTTCCTTCAAACGCGTCGGCACAGCCATGTCCTTTATTGGCTGACGTGTTAAGAACTCGAGATAGCGCTTAGGCATGATGACACTATCGACGTCATTAATTATGCAGTGATTTCAAAGGAGGTAATCAACAATGAAGACCTCTGCTCACGGAACCTCCTGCCTTTCTGTAGATGAAAGGGAAATTTGATCCCAGAGCCGAAGTTTTCGTTGTTGCAGTTAGAAAAATTTGTTGTTTTATAAAGATGTGAAGAGTTGAACTTCATTGTTGCAAAGCAGTTTCACAGGTGCAATGCAATTTCTTTGTTGCAGTGCAGGATTCATTGGTAAGATTCGGTTTTCTTTGTTCCGTTGCAAATAACTGCAATGGGTTTTTCGTTTTTTCATTGTTTGCTATGCAATTCTGGCTATTGCAATGCAGTTTTCAATAGTTTCGTTCTTGCGCTACAATGCGCTTTCATTGTTGCAGTGCAGTTTTCTTTCATTTCGTTGTTTTCGTTGCAATGCTATTTCATAAAATTGTATGGGTATTCAAGGATAAAGTCCTAACAGTTGTCCAAAAGTAGAGGAGTTACACGTTCATCGGTTAAAAAGGAGACGCCGGAAAAACAAATGACAGGACAAACGTTCAAAAAGATAACTGAAAAGATACTGCTCAAAAGAATAAAAACTGGCTGGGCAAAAGCCCACGAGTCACGGAGCTTTGTTGCCGAGGTTGACGTTTCAGGAAAGGGGCGGGCCGTCGAGAGTTTATGCCGAAACCTTTTTTGTTAAGTTCGATTTTTCCCGACAATAATTGAATGCAGCTTTCATTGTTAAAGTTCGGTTTTCATTGGTCCGTTGCAAATAACTTCGTGCAGTTTTTCATTTTTTCATTGTTGCAATGCAATTCTGGCTATCGGAATGCAATTTTCATTAGTTTCATTACGGCACGACACTGAAAATCTCGCTTTCATTGTTGTCAATGCAGCTTCGTTCTTTCTTTGTTGCGTTGCAGTGCAACAATCATTCATTTGATACTCGCAGTGCAATTTCATAGTTGCAGTGCACTTTTCTTTCACTTTGTTGTGGCGCTGCAATGCAATTCGTAGTAGGAATGCAGCATTCATTGTTACAGCTCGGTTTTCATTGTTCTGTTGCAAATAACTTCCATGAACTTTCATTTTCCATTGTTGCAATGCTGTTCTAGCTATTGGAATTCAATTTTCAATGGTTTAGTTGTTGCTCTACACTGCGATCTCGTAATGGCGATGCAATTTCATTGTTGCCAATGGAACTTTCATTCTTTCGTTGTTGCGTTGCAGTGCAATAATCATTCATTTAGTACTTGCAAGCAATATCGTTGTAACGATGCACTTTTCTTTCATTTTGTTGTGGCGTTGCAAGGCTACTTCGTTGTTGGAATGCAGCTTTCGTTGTTCCATTGCAAATTGCTGCAATACAGTTTTTGTTTTCCGTTGTTGCAATGCAATTCTGGCTATTGCTATGCAATTCTCAGGTTTCGTTGCAATCTCGTTGCAATCACGTAAGTTCGATGTAATTTCATTGTTGTCAATGCAGCTTCGTTCTTTCGATGTTCCATTGCAATGCAATAATCATTCTTGCCGTAGCACGATCGCTTTGTCTGCAAAGGGATGCATTTTGCTTCTTTCTTTTAATAAATCGTTTATTGTTCATTTCACTGGTAACAATAATTGTATAGATTTAACAATGAAACGATATACTTCCTTCTGCGAACTTCTTAAATCTAATATCAAAGGTGTATTGTTCCCCCTTTCTTGTGGGTACAGAGAAAACATAATTAATGGTATATAATGACCCATAATTTCCTGTGGTGTTACATTACCCAAGATAATCAATTACAAGAAATCAATTACAGTTTCGTTTAGCGGTAACATATAAATATATATAGCTTCTTTCAAGATGAGCTGTAGAACACGAGCTAAACTTAAATAAAAATGAATATGGTTTTAACTAAAATAAAGTTTCATTATTTTTGCCTTCCATTTCTAGGACCCTTTTGCCCCTCCCGTCTTGCCCGACGCAGTTTACGGTCTGGCATTACTGTCCACTGAAGGCATGACCGAAGACTCTCCTGATCGTTTTGACATTCGTTACCAATGGCCTTCGCTTTCTGTCGACGAGCCCAAAAGTTATGGTATTGAATCTCTACTCAAAATCCGGGGTGTTTTGAGCACTCTGGATCATCTCTTACCCGAAGTTGTGGCTTCTGGACCTCAAAGGTTAACTGCTCAATTTATTTCTTTTTTTAAAGTAACTTGAAGGGAAAATTATTTTAGTTCGGCTGTCGTATTGGATGGCACTCTGACTCACGTGAGCTACTTAAAAGCGGATCGGATGCTCTCCATTTTAGCACTTCCTGCTCACTGGTAACCCAAACTAAGTCAAACCTATTAGCAGGGATCAATAAAGGTTTTTGTTCCGTCTAAAAAGGACCAGTTCCCATGATTTGCGACTTCGGCATGCAGACATACATCGTTTGTTAACTTGTCAGTACGGATCCTTGGCCAAGTAAAAAAACAAAAAGCTTTTTTTCTTTTTTCTATTGAATTTTTTTAACGTGTTTCCTCTGTTGTGTTGGTGCTTTAAGCTCCCTGAACACAGTAATTAGCTAGCCAAACACGCGTAAGACATTGCTGGGCTTATTTCTGCACGTTGTCGCATTAAAAGCTTTCCCAGCACCATCTAATATGTTAAACAGAGCGACGCTCCAACAACCTAACAGCAAGCACGCGTTTGACAATGCTTGCAGGGCTACCAACCACATTCGTCTAAAGCTTGCCATTTAATATTCATGCGTTCTCTTTATCCTCTCGCTTGTACTGTACGACATTTTCTCCAGCTAATGTTTACAACATATAAAGCCCAGACTTCTGGCAAAGGGAAAACTGAGAGAGCTGCATTTGGCAGAAATGCGCAGTAATACGAGGATTGCAGAGGGGGGAGTAATATATCGGAGGGACTTTTTGGCACAACACCGTGGTCGGTCTTGAGCTTTCTGACGCTCCCCTCCCTCTTTTTCGAACCTATCAATTATTCATTATGGATCAGCAAAGGAGAAGGGGGGGGGGGGGGACAGAGAAATTTGCTTTGTTTTTACGCTTGGCGTCATTTATGGGTTTTAGTCATGGTATGAAACGTTGAACGTTGGGACAATTTTTTCCTTTTTTATTGGGCTTTCACGTTTGCTTTGTGATCATTATTGGGATACTACCCTCCCCCTTCTATCTTCGTACTTTGGCAAACATTAAACCATTCTCAAACTGCCGATTGGCGGACCAAAATGACAGGGCTTTTGCAGCAAGTCAAAGCTCTGAACTGGATAATTTGTTGCGAACCTTGCTGGAGCCGTTGGCTGCCCCCCAGGCTACGGCTTCGACGTCACCAGTCAGCCACATACATCATCGACAACGTTTTGTCATGGCGCCCTATTTACCCTTGTCACCGGAATTGCAAGTAAATGTGCTGACCAAGTGCCCCAGTCTTGACTTCCATGTATCTGATATATGGGATTATTTATGTTTTATTTTTTTATTGTGTCTTTTTTTACAGTTTGATGTAGAGTCCGCACTCAACGAATTGGAGTCAGCAGATTACCAAGAATGCGTAAGTAATCGAATGTGAAGTGCTGCTCGTGTTTTGATACAAAGTTCGAGTTTGACGTTATTTAGTATTTAAACAAAATTATTCAATGGTGTTTAAAATTTATAAAAACAAAATTTG
The DNA here is from genome assembly GCA_022832235.1 of Lepidurus couesii. Taxonomy (NCBI): domain Eukaryota; kingdom Metazoa; phylum Arthropoda; class Branchiopoda; order Notostraca; family Triopsidae; genus Lepidurus; species Lepidurus couesii. The sequence goes on along the minus strand of JAGJRP010000522.1, from coordinate 32,688 downwards.
AATTACTTAACATTTACTAAGAAATTTAAAAAATATTGAAAAAATCACTAATTTAAACATATTTACTTAACATGTTAACATTATTTGTTTATGTTTATTGTTTAGGTTTATTACATATTTCATGTCATTGATTACAGTGAAGATGCTTTTTGAACATGCAGTTTAATCATAATTTGGAATTGTGTTATGAAAAAGGGGGATTTAGTGTTCTAAAAAGTTAATCGAATTTTGTCTTGGAACAGTTTTTGTTTTACAGTTTTATTTTTAAATTTAGGTTGTAGCCCAATTTATTCCCTTGTTTTATAGAAATTTAACTGGATTAATTAGCTCAATTTTTTCAGTGTGTTCTGCTTCCTGAGCTTAGCATTTGGCTCTATTACGAAATTTAACATTAACCGCTCAAATTTCGTTGTCGAATGTATTCTTAGGTAATTAGGTTCAGTTAGTGTTAAGATTGCCCAAACTTTTAATTCAATTTAGACCATAAAGGTGTCAGGGAGCATTTTACCGTGTGTTATTATTAGTTTCTGTTCGTTAGCAAAAGATTTCACAAACTTGCGGGGGGAGAGAATTTAGTCTAACAAACTTTACGCGATGCGATGACGGAAGAAACGTTGCTGATTACTGTTTACAATTGTAAAAGTCGTAATAAACTAATTATAATAGAACTAAACAGACTAGACTTTATATAAACCAGAAAGAAAACGAATGCAGCCATAGATGTTATTTCTTCTAATTTATGTACTCACGCTGTCATACTCCATCCTTGCTGTGTGGAAGCTTATAAGCACACCACAGACGCAAGAAAAGACTGCCATGTCAACATGAAATATGAAGTGGAAGACCCTCAATCTATTCCTTTCTTGGTTTTCTCTTCATAAATCTAATTTAAAACAAACATTGTTATTCTACAGTTTCTTTCGTCCTCAGTCTGCGTTTTGATTTGTCTTTCCATTCTCACTTCTATTGATTGTAGCAGAAATGTTGTGCATTCTAAACAGATCTTCCAAATATGCCAAAATCCCAAATAATAAAGAAAATCCTTGTATTTACTAGGAAGATGAATGTCTCCCAGAACGCCGCGATTACACCATGGTGGGGTCCTGTCTGTACTACAAGGTTTGTACCGTACCTTGCGTTAGTACTATACTTTTTATTATCGGAGCAGGGGGAAAATGACAATTCCATTTTTTATGCTCTACTAGGGTTATTTATTAATGCACACCCTACCCGTTCCTGACATGGAAGATGTCACTCTCGTGCTAAGTGGCACCAAACTGTTGTCGTTAACAGCACGTACCGAACTTAACCAGGCTGTCTTATGGAAAGAAATTTTTCCCACCGAACCCCCGCCATATGTCAAACATTTGGATCGTCGGTATTTCTTGCTGTGTGTTGGGCGCGTAAGTTGTATTTTTCTCATCACCTTTAGTTGTCACATAGTTTCCACTATTATATATTTTACTTTTACTATTATATATTTTACTTTTACTGTTATCTGTTTTACTTTTACTATTGTATATTTTACTTTTACTGTTATCTGTTTTACTTTTATTATTATATATTTTACTTTTACTGTTATCTGTTTTACTTTTACTATTATATATTTTACTTTTACTGTTATCTGTTTTACTTTTGCTATCATCTTTTTTCCTTTTACAATTATCTACTGTAATTGTACTATTATCTATTTTACGATTTGAACCAAATAGTTTAGTTCAATTCATTCCTGTATTTGTCCTTGAAGGGTCATATGCTGGTCGCCATGTTGCTTGAATCGGGAGGTTGCGCGCAAAAGTACGCCATTTTGTTTTTCTCTTTATTTACTTTTGATTTTATTTTATCTCCTAGTTTGAATTTTTTCTCGTTTGAAGCATTAAAGAATATGTTTTGTAGGGCTGAGGTGCATCCCAATCCTGATTCGTTCCTTGTGGAGCAAATTGAGTGGACTTTGGAACAATTGGAAGGAATGCGCCTCCCTGCGCTTTGCGATAAAAGGTTAATATTTACACGTCCTCCTCTTTATCACTTATGGCCTCCTCCCCGTCGTGCTTTTGCAGTAATAGTTTCCCTTGTTTTCCTATAGCTTAAGTTCAAGTTTGTTGCTCCACACTTCAAATGACGCATTCGCTACACCTGATGTCCCAAATGAACCCTTGTCGTGTATACAGTCCAGGTAGTACTAACTTCCTTTTGTTTTGGTTTCTTCCTCGTCGCACCCCCAAAGTTGGAAGGGAAATTTATAGCTCTTTCTCCTTTTCGTTGGAAAACAGACTGCTCAGAGGGAATACTCCCTTGTTTCATTTTATCGACCTGCAGACGACCTTAGGCGTTTTAATTGCACCAAACCATTCGTCATTAGAAGAGCACTCCATGCAGTTAATTTGGTCGAATTTCCGCTCGGCAGCCTCGACCATTCATCAAATATTCCAACGAACCTTACACGGGAAAGTAGGTTTTATCCACTTTATCCCTCTTTGTCACGATTCTTTTTTTTTCTGGCCACGTTTCGAGTGGCTCCCCTTCTTTGAATGTATTTATGTTGATGGCAACCTTTTTTGTCTCTTTTCTCTAACTTATGTACGAATAGGAGAACCTGAAAAAGTGTGACTTGGGTGGCTCATGGGTGCAGAAAGATTTGATTGCTTTAAGGGAGGTTTCCTTGCTATTTTCCATTCCCAGACCCGAATCTGCTGAAGAAAAGAAAAGCGAACTTGGAGGAGTGCCTCAGTTCTGGGTTACAGGGTAAGTCATTTTCCGTTTTACGCTCGAGCTACGATCTTCAAATGCTGGCGGAACAGACCTCCTTTCTGTTCTTATACGTTCATGTTGGTTATTTTCTTTAGGAGATTATTTCTGCAGCCTACTTTAAGGGAGTTTTATGTGTGCTACGAGGAATCCGCGCCACAGAATTCCATGGAAATTGCACATCGTTTGGCAGCAGGTTTAGCTCCCTAGATCTTCCTAATTGATTCCTAACTTGATTCCGTCCAGTGAAAAAAAAAACCGATTATTTTCTGATTTTATTTTTAAGGGGAAAATACAACAAACTTTCGAATTTGGCATTATAAAAAACAATGTACTGTCAGATTTTTTGTTGGAGTTATTGAAGCATCACACGATAGCATATGGACATAAACTCTGGCGATTTGCATTGTGAAGCAGATCGTTAAGAATCTGCTTTTTTGCGTTATTACTGGATGTTGGCGTCATTTACGGGATGCCGAAGGGTACAACCAAATCCTCTTTGTGTTCGACTCTGACTTCGTGTAATGCGCGTCTCATGCGCTCAGACGAATTTCGAATCTGTGGGAGACAGTATTAGGTTAAAAAACTTGGACCAGGCGCTGATTCTTTTAAAGGTTTAATGCATAAGTGATGGTTTAAGGTCCCGTTTTTATTACCATGTCTATGTCTTCGGAAGGTATCGGTTCTTTTGCGAGTATGCTAGCTGCCCCAGGCAGATCCTTCAAGATATACGGGTTGGGTTTCAGAAGCTTAGCATACTTATTGGCCAAGCTTGTCTGGGCTGTTTGCCCTCTTTGAGCGTACAGACGACTGCGCTCCAAGTATTCATGTTGTTCCAAATTGTGAGAATCCAACGCCGCAACGTCTATTACATTCCTGTGTAGGGTATTGCAACGACATTAAATGATCTTTTTCTCTATATTGGAATATATGTGACGTATTACGTAGCGGTTTGCTGCAAGATCTTGTTAAGGGCTGACTGCTCGTCGGTTCTCTTTGGCAAGGAATTCGGATAACGGCCGAAATCGTCACTTGGGAGACAGAACAGACAGAAACGATTAGAATCTTAGATAGTTGCATTGACGGATGGATAACCGATAACAGTTGTTATGGGTAATGAGACCTTACTTTTGTCCTACTCTTTGTACCGGCGTACTGTTGCTAACCGGGTTTCCAAGTAAATGAGTTCGTTCGTTCACTTCCCCTTCCTGCGATGCGGAAAAGAAAACAAAAACAAGTTCTTAGTCTTAAATTAGATTAGCTTGGGAGCGGTTAAAACTTCTAGAAAGTGGATTAGAATGTAAAACACTTACTTGACAACCGGGTTCGTCTTCTTTGGAGCAACAACAACCCATTGTTACTCAAAGTTTGCGAAGATTTAGTTTTAGAGACTAAAACAGCTGATAAATGTTGTCCAGATACTCCCTCCAGATAAAGCATTATTTACTGTCCAGCATCGCCACCTGTTGAGTTCTTTAAGGACTTAAAACAGCAAAAGAAGGGTGTGGATAAATAAGAACAGCGACGCGCGGAATGGGAAACAGCGAAACAAAAGATGCCAAATGACATTGTTAAAATGCGAAACAGAAATAGAAATAGAAAATAGAAATTATATATATGGTACAGTACTTTATTTTAATGTAGGGAAAGCAGTACTTTCTATATTTAAAACACAATTGACATGAGTTATTGCGATAATCATGATATCCCTTGTATTTAACGTATACATAATGTTTTAGATCTTAAAAACAAATGTTTCTATTTTGTCAGGCTAATTCAGGTTATGTCAGGTTAATTAGTCTTGCTGCTGCTGGAGAGGCTGCTGCTGCAGAAGCTGTTGAGGCTGCAGAGGCTGGCTGTTGGAACTGCTGGGTCTGTTCTGTTTCTGTTGGAAAGGCTGCTGCTGTTTACCGCTAAAACGTTGCTTGTTGCCCTTAAACCGCTGCCGCCGGTAGCCGTTAAGATGTTTTTGGTTCTGTAGAGTATGAAAAATAAAATTAAAATCAGTACGCGAAAAGAGCTCTAGAAAAGTTTAGAAAAGAAAAAGAGTTCTTACGCAAAAAAAAAAACAGCTCTAAAGCTCTTTAGAGCTGCTTCGAAAGCCTTAGGGTTAAGCTGGTATACACTGTCCATGGAAAGTGATCATCTTTTTGCTCTATTTATAATAATATGACGGTCCACCTATAGCTATATCTTATATTCTCTAAAAGTTTGCATTGTATCGCTGTTCTTTGTATGGATTTAAAAGTGTAATAAAAAATCCCTATTAATTTTGGTTCGCGGGTCAAAATCATTCAAAATAATAACAAGGCCATATGTTTGCTTCAAACTATTTTATTAAAAGCTCACAAATACAGTACAATTTTTCAAACACAACTTATGGTCGCTATGGACCGCAAACTTAACACTGCCAATCACTTCCGCACATATTGTAAAATGCGAAATTGACATTTCACCATTTCGCATTTTTCCGCTTCGCTTGTCGCATTTTACCAACACCCCCTGACGGGTTTAAGACAACCGATGAACACGTGGATGTTCCAAAAACCACAACAAGCACTACGAACATGTTTAAAATTATTCCAGGGAATTGGAATACAATACTAAGGGCACAAAATGTGTTCCTCCGATTTTTTTCATCGCGAAAAGACGTGTCTGTCAAAGAAGCTTTTCTATTGGAAGCTGGAGAAGGTTCCATTCTAGTCAAAGTAAGCTAAAATTGGGAATAATTTACTTTTGCTCTTTTATTTTACGTATTCTCTCATCTCTGTTTAATTTAATTTTGTTTAAACAATTCAACTGCCTTTTCGTAATTAGAAAGCTGAGTTATAATAATATAAGGTATGGAAAACTGGGATTTGCGAGTTTTGAGGACCTTTATTAATTAAACTTCTTAATTTAATTTAACAGGGTTGGGTTAAAGCGTTGCGAAAGCAGAAGGATATGGTATTCCTAGATTTGGCTGACGGAACCACAAGCCAAAAGCTGCAAGTGATCCTCAAATCGAATACTCCTTCAGTTAAAGACATCCAGTACGGAGCTGCAATCAGTGTCCAAGGTCAACTCGTTCCTAGTGTCAAAGCTAAGCAGAGCGTGGAACTTCAGGGCGATTCAGTTTCTATAATCGGTGGCTGTAGTCAAGAAGAAGGGTATCCCTTCCATCCCCGGAAACGCCACGAGCCCGACTACGTTCGTCGCTTCCCTCATTTGCGATCTAAAACCCACTCCTTTGCTGCCACTCTTCGCCTCCGAAGTCTCCTTTGCCAAGCTATTCATGACTACTTGCTCAAACAAGACTACGTTTATATTCATGCGCCCGTTTTGACGTCTAATGACTGCGAAGGAGCCGGAGAAGTGTTCACAGTCAAACCTGCGAATGCAGAACTACTCAAACAAATGGCGCCCGCCAGTTTGAACTCGGATCCGATTCCGGAAGAAGACATTTACTTCAATAGTAAAGTATTTCTTAGCGTCTCCGGTCAGCTGCACTTGGAAGCCATGACTGGGTAGAAATGAGTCCAACATTAGCTTAATTAGACTGTAATATATGTTTTTGCTCAATATCTTAGGGGTTTATCGAGAGTTTACAGTTTCGGCCCCACTTTCCGCGCAGAGAATTCACGCAGCAGGCGACATTTAGCGGAATTCTACATGTTGGAAGCAGAATTGTCCTTTTGTGATCGATTAGGAGACTTGAATGAAGTCATGGAGAACATTGTGAAGCACTGTGCAGCTGTTTTGCTGGAACAGGGGCTTCCTGATGTTGAAGTTCTGGAAAAACACTACGAAAACGACATACAAGTAGCATACCAGACCCTTTAGTCGAAAAACCTCTAAGAATGGAAGTTAAGGCTTGAATTCTCTTATAGGGACCTTTAAAGAAGCTTACAGAGACGCCATTTGCCACTTTACCATACGGAGAAGCTATGAAACTGCTATTAGCGACACCACACGAGTTTAAAACACGACCTAAGCATGGCGATGACTTGGGAAAAGAGCACGAATTGTTCTTGGCGGAACACACCGGAGCTCCGACGTTTGTGACTGATTGGCCTGAGAATATAAAGCCGTTTTATGCGAGAAGACATACAGATAATCCTGCACTGGTACAGTATTTCTCGTAACAAAATAAAAAAACAAAACTTAGTTAAGATTTCTTTATTAGGTTTCGAATGTGGATTTGCTGGTGCCTGGCGTTGGGGAGTTATGTGGTGGGAGTCTTAGGGAGAACGATTATGAAGCTTTAAGAGTGAGGTTGGAAAATTTGGGACTCCTACAGTCCTTACAGTGGTATTTGGATTTGAGGAAGTTCGGGTATACTCCGACTGGAGGTTTTGGGATGGGTTTGGAAAGACTAATGCTCTTTTTGTTGAAAATTCCTAACGCCAGAGATACTATAGCTTTCCCGAGGGTTCCCCACAAGTGTCTTATGTAAGAATAGTTGTTACTGCCTATAAAACTTGTAGCCAGATTGAATTTTATGTAGAGGAAATGAAAGATCGTTTTACGACCCGTAAAAGTGGCGTTTGGTTTTAATTATTCGTTTCTAATCAACGTACTCATTAAATTTTCAGGAATTTTCACTAACTACCCGGCAAAAAAATATAGTCGATTTCCATGTCCGTCCAATAACTTGAATACTACATTGGATCCTCGAAACAGTTACTCTTCCCGCGAGCCGAACACGTACATTTCTGTCCACACAACTTGAAGAGTACTTGTCATTCCATCAGTTGTAGAGCTGCGCCTCTATAGCTCTTATGCGTCTGTCGATGTCTTGGACAGCCGCTGCTGTCAGCGCCGGGTAAGCCGGTGCCGCTTCTTCTGTTGCTGACGCTGCTGTTGATGCCTGCTGCTGCTTGCTATTGGTTGGTGCTTTCCGCTACTGGCTGCTGGTTTTGGCGCTTCCTCTGAAGAACTCTTCTGTGAAATGTCGTAAAATTTTAAGTTAAAATAAAGTAGTCCGTAGCAACGTGAATTACAGTTAAAAAAAATAGCCGACAAACTTACAGAATCTGACGGATCACAATTAGGCCGACGGAGGTGGACGGACTCAACTGGTGGCTCACCGTCCTGAGTACATGCTGACTGGAGCTAAAGCAACATCAAACTTTTACTGAATTTAAACAAAACACGATCAGTGAAATATAGTAGTCTCTCAAATTCCCTCTCAGTATTTACTACGTACCTGCTTTTGAAAGCATTGCGAAGCCTTTGTTGGCCGCAGATTCTTATTTTGTTCCGCTGCTGGTGGAGTCACTTTTTTTGGGTGAAGCCTTCTGTATAACGTGCTTCTAGGAATTGGGACAGTTGATCCAGGTTGAAGGTAAAGCTTATATCTACCTCTACGTTTCACTATTCCTCGTGAAGTTTCCATTTTTGCATACACACAAATTTCTACATTGAAATACGACACTTATCTATAGAACAGCTTTCTTATAAATGAAGCATTCTCGAACTCGGATGCTCAGGTAAAGACTGTCTTATGCAGTATGCAGAAAAATTGTACTGTGACAAATACGCAGTCGTTAACTAAACGACCAGGTTCTGACTAACCTGCTAACGACCCAGTTCTGACTAACCTGACCAGTTGACCTGACCGACCTGACTAGTTGTTTCACCTTGTATATTGTAACAAATGGCCAAATCCTTGACGCAGCAGATTAGGGAGTAATACTTTTCCTAGAACACATTCTTAGGTGAAGGACAACGTTTGATCCTGATCTTTCCCTCTCTCTGTAATGCTTTTTAACTTAATGGTACATGTAATTCTCATAATGATAGATTTATTTCTCACAGTTTTCGTAAGGAACTTGTTCTTCAATAGTTTTGCTGCTGGCCATGAGCAAATTGTGAAGAAACTTGCTCTGGAATCTGTCACTTTGTTCCAGGATGTTTTATAGAAAGAAATAATAGCTTTGATATATAAATATAAGCTATATTACTTTATCTGTTTCCTTTCCGTAATAGTTTTTCATTATCTTTATGGTTTCCATAACCTGCGCGGTATGGCAACTCTTTTAAGATGTTCTTTTTATATTCGAGACCCATATCAGTTTTCTTAGTTTCCACACGTACCAGTAGCCAAATAGTGTTCTTCTAGGTCATATATCCATGCAATCGTAATTTCACTTCCGTTTCGCATAGCGAAGCTGTTTTACAAGATGTCGTAAAACTGCTGTTACTTCTTCAGTTACGTAATATTTTATCCAGCCATTTGCTATTAAAAATACAATACATATGTCAGATCTATTACCCGTATATACCTTTAGAATAGAATTAGAGCGCTTGACACCTTTTCCATTTAAACGTACATTTGTAAAAAAGGCATTTCTTTTTTTCGTTTTGTCAACTGTCTTTCATAGCGAACAGAAGAACACGAGACTGGTAAAGCTTGAGCTTTATTAGTCGTGTCGTGTTCTTCTGTAAGTTCACATTGCTCAAGAAAGAAAGTTCACCTAATTCACGTCTAATTCATCTTTATTTCTTTAGCGTGTCGTGTCAGTGTGGTTCCCATGGATTCTTGCTTGAAACCAAGACGATTGAACACATTTTCCTGGGTTACTTCATTCGCCATCTGGAGCGAGAGAGGTGAGACATTCAAAGCTGTATTATACCTTGTCACTGCAACTTCAAAATCTCCGTGGCTCTAGAGGTAATTACCGTTTAAAGTAGTACTTTAATAGCCCATAGCTGTGTTTTGGATTGTTGTTTCGTAGAGGGAAATTGAAATAAGTCCAGACAGTTATTCAGTTTTCCTTCCTAGCTTGTTTGCCTAGTGCTAGTCTATCTGTGTTTATGCTGGCTAATTTATATACGCTGCCAGTTAGAAACACCCTGTAACCCTTTAAGTTACACCGTGAAAAAGAAAACATGATTTTATTTGGGAGTTCGTCAGATTTGAATAGCGCGCGCTATAGAAAAAGCCGCAAGGGGCGCCCCAGCTTGAAGTCTCGCATCGCCTCAGTCGCGCTCGCGCAGCCGAAACTGTTGTGTGAAACTTTTAACTTGTTGCTGTGAAAAACTTTCAGCATAGTTGTGCTTTCATTTAAGGTAAATTTGAATATCCTACTTTATTTATAGCTATGCACAATATTCATTTTGATCTATAAGCATTAATTTAGCTTCGTGTGTGGAATTTGGGTGTGTTTTGAGGGAGTGCGGCGTCTGTTTCATTTCGAACGTTTGGCGTTGTGGACGTTTTATTACGTTTAAAGCAAACGATTTTGTTAAATTTAGGCATCAAAAATGAAAAGAGTATGTCGTTTAGATTGTTCTAAGTTTAATTCTAAGTTTTATTTATTAAAGATTTATTATACATTTAATTTAGAGGAAATTTTTCTTCCTTTTCGATTTTTAGCATTTTTTCGAAGAATATTGAAAATCCAAAATACTGATTTTACTTTGGGTTCTTGTTGAATTTCAATGCTAGAATGAATGGTTTTACAGAAGTTTAAAAAGAGTTTCGGAAAGTATTTTTGGTTGGAAAGACAGCGTCAGCTGTAGCTTTTGACAAGTTTCTGATTATACCCCCCCCCCCACTTTTTTTTTGTTTGTTTGTACAGTAGTACATTTCGTAACGTAGATCGTATAAAGAGGGTGGGAGGTGGTGAAGAGGGAAGAGGCTAGGCAATTGGGGTGGCGAAGTTCATACGATGTCTCAATGCGAAAAACAAGAAGTGTTGTCGACAATTTTCCCAGTCGCATTTACACTTATTTGTAAGTCTTAAACGTTTCGTTTATTAATTGATTTTATTCGTATGGCCAATTACTGACATGTTTTAATGCGTTTTCTTTGTTATTTTTCTTCATTTTTTGTGGGGGAAAGCGGTATTGTTAGAACGCAAAATACGAGAATACGGAATAAATTAACTAACCCAACCCAGTGCCCAATCATTTTGACCGTTGCTGATGGACTTTGGCGGAGGGATACAGCCCTCAGTAGGCAATTGCCGCCACCTTGCGTTGACGACGGAATTAATCGCGCCAGCCATTTTGTGAACAGCGAAGCTCACTACATGGCAGGTAATTTGCTCCCGTTTTATTCAAATTTGTCGACTCCCATCCGACTTTTGTCAAACTGGAAGCAATCAAAACTTAAATATTATTCAAATAACTTGCATATTATCGCATTATGTTCATTAAAAGTAGCTATATTGATCATTTTCAGTATGGGTAAGCGTCAACATATTACAACCTGTTTTCTATGTCAGTAGGTTTCGAACATTTTCCAGTTTATTCGCTCCCATTGGCTACATATTGCCAGTAATTCAATTAACAATTAGCTTGATGTTCCACACTGCCACCCATTTCCTCTAGTCAGACAAAGAATTTGTTTTCCTGTTTTTTATGAAAACTTCGTCCGATTTTGGTCGTTTTCAAATTTCTCTTAATTTCTCAATTCTGTTAACAGATTATACCAACAAAAATACACTCCCCGAGTGTAATTCCGTATATTTGGCTGAAACAGTTGCAACAGCTTTGGCTGAAACAGTTTGCAACAGGTTGCAACAGTTTGGCTGAAACAGTTTGATCTTCTTATTTTTTCTTCATTGTATTCTAATGTTTTATTCAATTAGGCTGTCCGTTGGATAAACTGCGTTACTACCAAAGGTTATCTTCAATTAAAGCCTTTATGACGCCACATTCCACCCACATCAGAAGAAGACGAAGATTCTTGTTAGCTGCATAAGTTATCAAATTCCGCAATTCATCCTTGGCGTTCACTACGCAAAGTAATTTTTTTAAAAATTTGAGTGAACTAGATATTTATTTTATTTTATTTTTATTCTTACGTGTTCTATATAGGCCTCGTTCTTGGAATCCCTACTGTTCTTTCCGTGCTATTTAATACCGAAAAGGTGTTCCATAAGAGGATTATAAGTGCATTAATGGCTATTTCTCTAGCTGCAATACCGACTATCATCATTATCATCATAAACTCTTCACTCAACCCCTTCTCTTTGCGCGCCGACAAACCGATTCCGTTGATATTTTTCACGTCGCCTTTGATTTGGGTTCGCCCATTCTTGTGGTGGAGCTAGGGAACCCTGAGGGCACAAGGTATTCTAGGAGGTTTGGCTGCGGTAAATCGCGTAAAAATGTTCGGCAATTTAACCTATAGAGCAGAGAGGCTTCCGTTGCTCCATTATTCGTGAGGTCTTCCGCGTATTAGGTCTTCAAATGGTAGCAACGGAGCTTCTCTGGGGTTTGGGTACGTGGTTTGCATTGATTGTTTGTATGGAGCCCGATGGAAGTTAGGCAGGCTAGGGTTGAGTTCGACTGTGGATTGAAGATGCCGAGTAAGTTTTAATTGATTTTGTGTTTTGTAGTAATTGCTTATTTAAAAATTCAATTACCCTTACCATTGGATCAACTGCATTATTACTACAGATTGCCTTTAAGTGAAGTCCACTCAGAAGAAGACGAAGATTCTTGTGAGCCGCAGCAGCAGGCCCGTACCCAGGTGGGGAAACCAAAATTCTGGGTACGGCCCTGGCTTGACCCCCCCCCCCCCCCGAACCAAAATCCTGGGTACGGGCCTGCGCAACAGTTATCATGTTCACCAATTTTGTCCTTTTCGTTCACAAGTGAAGGTAAAGTATTTTAACTAGAAAGAACTACGATTTTGTATTATTTAATGCTTGGTCCTAGGCTTGAGATGGAACTCGCCGTATCGAAAAGTACCGTGAGGTGGTCCGCTCATTTGCGAAGATTCTTCGAAGCGTAGGTTGTTCCTTTGATAATCCGTCTTAGCTCTAAGCAGGTGTTTCAGTATAGTGCATATTTTTTGTTGTTCAATAATACTTTATTAATATACATTAGTTTTTCGTCTTCATTCTGTTTCCTTATTGGAGTCTCTAATGTACTTTCCTTGCTATTTAATAGGATGACTACTATATTGAATGGAAGCAAACAAAAGCTTCTTTTGTACACCGTCCCGAAAGTTCGTGCAGAGCTGGCAAAATTATATTCGTAAATCCCTCCAGTCATACAGCGTGATAAACGGTAATCCTGACTTTTAACTTTTAATTTGTTTCCTTCTACTGAATTTTTTCCTGGATTTTGTAGATACAAATCAGCATGGATTACCCATTATGGATGCAAACTGTAGCCAAGCATACTCGTGTGAGCAAGATATCTGCCAAAATTTCCTTACGAAACAACCTCTATTGTAATCTTCAGTATTTCCTCCAGATTTGCCAAGCAGCAGCATTTTTCATCTAACGTTGTCAGTGAAAACCTTGGCAATATTCAAAACCTTAGGTTGCCTTTAAACGAATTTTTTATTGCAGATTTTTGTGTAAGACGTTTGGGGTAGGTTTTATTCAAATATGCCTGTAAGGCAAGATCGACACATTGGAAGGGTCCCGAGGTTCAGTATTGCAGCTTTGGAGTTCGACTTTCTGTGTTATTATACATTTTTCGAGAATTGAGTAGAATTACCATGCTTGTTTTCCGAATTTATTTTTTGCTTTCTTGTGAAATTTTCCTTCCCAAACGTTGCTATAGTGTTCAGTTTTCCAATTCTTGTTATTTGACATTTTTTGTCTCAAAAATCTAGATTCTAAAATTATGCAAATGGGATGTTCTGCTTCCTCTCGGGATTCCCTATTTACTTTTTTTTTTTTACCTAAACGTTCCCCGTAAAATTGTTGCTTTCCAAAATTGTGCTTTTTGTTGTACGATTTATAATTTTTTGAAATAGAAAACGAAAATGTGGGAAATTTTTGCGAGATTTTTCAAAAAATCCGCTTAAAGGGGCGGGCCTACGTAAAAAGGACGAATCCTATTGATGGATTCGGCCAAAAAGTGGGCGTGGCTTCTTTTCGAGCTGGGAAAGCTTTTTCAGGGCTTTTCTCCATAAGGAATAATGTTATATCAAGGGGTACCCCTTGAAAAATCGTCAAAAATTGAGAGCCTCGCCCCTTCCCCTGTTCCCAACTCCCCTGCTCGGTTTCCTGTCCCCAATATTCGAGCTCGTGATGCCGAAGCTTCACAATATCGAATATGGGTATAGGAACATTGCCGGGAAGGCATAATGTGCCGAGAAAGGGAGCCATTTAATATTTCGTTTTTTTACGAAATAAATTGACTCGACCGGGTTTCGAACCTGCGACCATCCGATCACAAGGCTTGCGGCTTATCCACTCGGTCATACGCTTGTATATAAAGAGCGTTGAAACTTCTATAAATGCAATATATAAGTAAGCTGGTCTACGTGTATGTTGATAGTGTTCCATCTATTGTTCGATTTATAAAATTTAAAGTCCTTCTAAAAGTTCCCTTGAAAAATCGTCAAAAATTGAGAGCCTCGCCCCTTCCCCTGTTCCCAACTCCCCTGCTCGGTTTCCTATCCCCAGTATTCGAGATCGTGATGCCGAATATTCACAATATCGAATATGGGTATAGGAACATTTCCGGGAAGGCATAACACGTTCAGAGAAAGGGAAACATTTAATATTTCGTTTTTTTGACGAAATAAAGTTCCTCGACCGGGAATCGAACCCGCGACCTCTCGCACCTCCTGCGTGCGCCATATCCACTTGGTCACACGCTTACATTTTAGAGTAATTGAAACTCCTATAAATACAACTACTAAGAAAGCTGCTGTACAGTTATTATAGGTCTATCTTTTATCCATTTCAGAAAAGTATGACGGCTCGCCTTGTATTCGCTCGAATTTCGCATTATTGTATATTTTATGTCTTTGTATGTATTTCAAAATGTAATAAAAAGGAGCCTCAAGTATTATTTTTCTTAAGAGTCGAAATCATTCAAAATAACTAATTCCGTTTGTTTGCTTAAAGTTATTTTTATTAAAATCTCGCACATAGAATCCCCTTCACAACAACCTTTGGTCGCTACGGATCGCAAACTTTAGCTGCCATGCATATCCAAGGGGACTTAATAACTAACTTCTCACTGGTTAAAACCTAGCGTTTACCGGCGATACAACTCAAGTCAACAGACTATAATGGAATTGGTGGTTCAGGGATTACAGTGGCAAACGTGCTTGATCTATTTAGACGACAATACAGTGTTTAGTCGGACTTTCCTAGAACACTTGGATTGACTTGATGAGATTTTCAGTCGATTAGGAGATGCCAATTTAAAAATTAAGCCATCGAAGTGTAAACTGTTTTGTGGGAGTGTTGTTTATGTGGGACACGTGGTGAGCAGGGAAGGGATTACGACGGATCCCGAGAAGGATTGGCCTCGACCTTGTTGTAGCGACGAGCTTAGCAGTTTCCTTGGGTAGGCGTCGTACTATCGTCGGTTTGTGGTAGCATTTGCCGACATAGCAAAACCCTTGTACCGACTAACGGAAAAAGTACTCTGTTCGTTTGGACAGTGCAGTGTGGGGAATTCTTTACCTTCCCTTTTCATTATATGGAACCTTTAATTCTCACGGGTACTAAAGTATTGAAATCAGATTTTCTAATCGATCAATAATTTCGTTACTGTACAATACAATTGTTTCCAGAATTTTATCTGTTACCTCCGATCAGCCCAAAAAATAATTGTAGAACACACTTTGTTAAGCCAGTAAACTAATCATGCTTTAATCAATGCTAATTTTGCAAAGTCCATCGTGCGACCAATAGTTCGAGTACTCTACATATCGTATATACATAACGTAACGTTCTATTTTCTCACGTTCTGATTTTTTTAAAAATCCTGTTACTCAACTGAGCTGTATTTACGTCTCAATTTCAAGAAAGTAGGGATTCTTTCACTTTTAACGACAAAGTCTGAATAATTCAATGGTTTAAAACAATACTACTGGTTTGTTTTGCCAAAAACATCCCTAGTTAACCTTACTATAACCACTGAAAAGAACCCCATAGCCTTCAAGTTATTACAAAAGACACGAAAGTAAAAGCATTTTCTGGAAACCGTGAAGTGACAAGGCAAAAATTCATACCTTGGATGACAAACTCAATGAATTCGCAGTTACAAGTCCAAATGACGATACAGTCTCCTAGATTTTTCTCTTTTCTGACCTTTGTTGTGTTTTTTCCATGGTTTATCAACTTGCTCCCCTCCTTCTTTCCCCTTTCTTGGCCTGCAAGAAAGAAAGAACATTCAAACAAAACTAAACACACTTCGTTTTAAATTCCACTCGCAAAATGGAATTACCTCACGAGACTCGCATGAGCCTCAACATGGGAAGATTGTATCCCGGTACCAGCAACGATGGCCGATCCCGCACTGTGAGCCCCAACAGACTTGGAACCGAAAAATGACGCGTCCACCGTACTCGCAGATTGTCCAAAGTTGACCTAAAACCAAACAATAGATTTTAAAATGTCTCTCAAAAGTAAAAAGCAAATAAATACCTAAATATAATATAAGTACAATGTAATATAAAAACAAATAAATATATAATAAAATAAGTAATAAATATATAATAAATTAAGTCTGAATATAAATTAATAAAAATATAACCAACAATTACTCCAGTAGCCCGAATTTGGTATTGTATATACAATGGAATATAAATAAATATATAATTAAATCTGAATATAGATTTTTTTTAAAAATATATAAGCGCAATTACTCTAGTTGCCCGAATTTGGTGTTGTGTTGGTTGAGGAGCTTTCTTCGTAGGTTCCCGTGCCTGTCCCATAACATGACCTTTGGCTTGATACTCCTTCGCATCCATTCCAGGCGGTGCTTTACAGTGCAAAATCCTGCCCTGTACGAAATCTTTGAGGAGTTGTCTTGAAGCTCGGGATTGGTCAGGCACTCCATGCACCGTCATAAACCCTCTGCAAACTAATACAAATGTATTTAAATGAATTATTATGATTTTTCTTCTCTTTAGAGATTTTTTTCTCTTTAAAGATTTATTCTCTTTAAAGATTTTTTAACAAGATTTTTTAGTATAACTTACAAGCTAGCGCGTTAAGAAACTCATCTGCAGTAGGAGGAGCATCTTCTGCTTCGCCTTCCGGAGGCGGAGGCAAGAAAAGCCCGTATTTGTCTTGAAGTACATTCCTAGGTACTAATGGAGTGATGATGGCTGCTGGTCCACGAGGTTCTCGCATGTGATCTGATGACAAAATGCCCCAAACGAGCATTTCATGCTTGGAACTAAGCACGCTAGGCATGACAAGCCCAGGACAATCGCACAAACAGATATCTGTACCCAACGCGAAGGTCTAAATGATAGAAAATGGGTTTTTTATTAACACAATCGAATCAAAATGGGTTTTATTTAATGAAAATAAATCAAGAAATTAATTATTTTTTTTTACCTGAAAGTGTTTAGTTTTGCCCGGAGTGGCGGAAACAGCTGCCTTCTTGGCGTGAATCAAGGAATTAAGAGTCGAACTTTTGCCCACGTTGGGATAGCCAACTAAACCAATGACAGAGCGTTGTTCTTTTTCCTCTTCAGTTCTCCATTGAGGTCTTGAAGACGCAGCTAAACGCCTGAATAGTTCAACTAGCTCGTCACTGGAAAGCAGACGGCCTGAATACATCCAATCTTCCTCTTCTGGGTGAGTTTTTTCCGTCAAATTCAGACTTGACATGTCAGGAATCTTTTCTTTTTCGGGTACATTTTCTTTTTCTGGTTTCTCATCTTCCTCTTCTTCCTCCTCTACGTCTTCCTCTCGTTCTAAATCTTCTTCCTCTTCGTCTTCATTGCTCTCTTCTTCTTCGTCGCCATCGCTTTCTTCTTCTTCTTCTCCTTCATCTCCATTCCTTGCACGAACCACTGCGAAACAAAAACAAATCAAATCAATTCAGTTAAAAATGGGAGTTAAAAGTGGCAAAAGACCCAACTTACGTTCTTTTTTCTGGTCTTCAATTTCCTTTAATGCCGAATAAAAAGCCACCGGTAAAGAAATGGATTTGAAGTAACTAGCCCACATGCTGCGTTGTTTCTGTGTAAGAAAATCGGCTTTGTTGAGCAAAACCAGGTTCACTTTGTGGGGACTCAGCGATTTCACATAATCTTCCAGATCTGGGCAACGAAACAACAACGGGTGCCGAGCGTCCACAATCTGTACTACCACCTCACTAAAACCAAACAAACAGAAATTAATTATACATTTTTTACCAAAATTATTTCTTTAAAAAAAAAAATTTCTAATAAAATTCTTTTACTCAAGTTTTACAAAATTCTTTAGTTGAGCTACACAAAATTACTTGTTTAGCAAGTTTAATTATAGACTGTAGAATTTTGTCAAATTTTGTAAATATTGTAATAATTGTAATAATTGTATAGAATTTTGTAAATAATTGTATAGAATTTGAATTAATACCTTTTCTCAACCACACGCCACAATTGTCGCCAAAAGTCTAGATTTTTCTCGAAAGGAGTCAAGATCAGACCATGTTCTTCGCTCAGTAAAGCCATATGTCTCCTCCATTCCAAAAAGGCCTGTCGTTCAATGCTAATTAGTTCTTCGGTTGTCATTCCTGAAGTCCAGGCAGGACGACGAGGGATTCTTAACCATGCTGGAGCTTCAGCTTGTGCTTTAGAGGCAACGTCTTTCCCAGTATTTGTAGCAACAGCTTGTGTGGGTTGCACAAACGCTATATTGAGCTTCTCAGCCTATAAAAAACACAGCTTTACAATCAATTTCCCTTTCTATCAATCAACTCGATGAAATTATGAAACTTACGATGAATTCAGTGCCAGCAAGCTCAGCAGTTGTCAGAAAGTCATCTAATTGCGACTGTTCAGTTACGGACTGCAAGTTAAGTCTTCCCCAATCATAACCGTCTGCTAAGTCCGAAGTATGTAACTAGAAATATAATAAAATCATAGAAATTCGAATCGAATAGCCTCGAAAAAGAAACATGATTGTACTTACCACTGTTTCATTCTTGCGCCCTCTCATACGGTTTCCTCTAAACCTGTCACGAATTATGGCCTTCCCTAAATTACTCCCACCTTTTTCTATATTTCTTTTCCCCATTTCAAGACAAAATATATAAACTTTTTACTTAAAACACGTGCACGCCTTGCGATGTTGACGTTTCGAAACGCACTGACAATGACAAGCCACGCCACCTACGTCATACACTAAACACCAGACACTTGGCGCTAAATTCAAATCTTTCCAAATAAAAACCGGATTTTACATCATAAAATTTCATTTTCTGTGTCGCAAGAAACGAAATATACAGAATCATTCTCAATAAAGCAAACAACTTCTCTTCTGTAAACAAACACAACTCCCTACCTACAGCCACCCTCCAGTTAATAAAGACCCGAGTTTTGCCTAAACTTTGCTTCCCCATCTCAAAGAAACCCTCAACTTTCCTCTTTTTCCGCTAGGGCTTCCATAGACAACTGCTTCCATCTGTCCAGATTGGATAAACAACCATCTAACATGGGTTTCGTTTCAGGAATAAGTTGGTATAGTAAATCGTAACACGGTATGCAAATTCCTTTGATGAAATCCACCTGCAAAGTATGAACATTAACTAAGCAATTGAGGCACTTCCGAGTTTTCATTACTTGTGAAGCAGGCTGCAGTTCTGGCTTGTACCGATCCATCATTGCAATCGGTTGTCGGCCAGCAGCACGTTCAGCGTCACCCTATGTGACATAAATATAAATATAAACATAAATATAAAGAAAAGTAAAATATAAACAAAAAAATACAAATATTAACATATATACGTAAAACGTTCGATATTGAAATTAACAAAATTAAGAAAATTTGAATTTCACCTGGTCATAAAATTCTTCAAAAATAACCTTCACAGTTTCAGCCTGAATATCCCATGGCTTCGAACTAGCGCTAAGATCCGAGGCCGTCATGGCCATAGCTTGAACTAGCTGACGGTGCTCGGCGTTTTGCCAATTAAACTCGTTTTTCTCTACTATCGAAGCCAAACGAGCTTTATTGGGAAAGAAAATGGCCAAATCCGTCGCTAGAATGCAGTGCTTTATATAATCCAGTATAGTTTTGTACTCCTCGCTGCTCAATTGAGCAAAAATGTTATGTCCGTTCTAAAGTAATCATACGTAACATTACAATACGATTTAGAAGGATATATAAAGCTCACTTGCTGTAATATCGTAACCGTTTGGTTGAAGTGATGATGTTCCATTGTGGAAGTGGTGTACATGGCGGCTAACGGCGACGCAGATTCTAACATGAACTTGTTACTTTTCCCTCGATGATCCAAATCGTGGCACAAAGACCCAACAAACAGGGCTAATCCCTAGATTAATTATTAGAAAATTATCACTTTAAATTTTATTCAAGCTTCTTTGGGCTTGGCATGATGGTTATTACTTCCAAGGTGGTGAACGTTTCGGGGGCGTGTTTAACGATTGCGTACATGGCATTGGCTACAGAGAATCCATGTGCCCAATTGTGATAAGGAACACGACGATAATTCTTCCGTACAGTTAACACGAATCTAATGAGTGCCTCACGACTGAACCGTGTGAGACCAAATAAGTCTGTAAACATCATAACTGCACAACGCGCCTTGGCAACGTCATTCAAATTAAACGGGCTGAAATAAAATCTGTCCAGAATAAAAGAAAAATCAGTACTTTTTACTTTTGTCCCAAACTTCCAATTTCGAGTACTTTTACGTTCAGATTTCTTTAAGCCTAAACTATCTGACCTTATTTCTATTATTCCTAGCCATTAATTCTAAACATTTACTTAAATTTATTAATTCTATTAAAATGTATACATTTTTAGTTCTAATAATTCTACTAAAATCTATGAACTACTAGAATCTGTAATTCTACTAAAATCTGTAAATTTTTAAAAATTCTTTTAAGGCCACGCTGTACTTCAAGTAGTTGATACTTTTTTGTCAAGAGATGGCACTGATGTCATATCCCTATCCCTAAAAATATCAACTACAAGCAGTACACCGTTGCCTTAATCTACTAAAATCTCAATGACTTTAACATACTTTAAATTCAAATTCTGAAAACCATAATTTTATGCAGTCAAGTTTGTTTGTTTGTTTGTTTAAGGGCTAACGGTGTCGCTATATTGCGACACATTATCGCCTTCAGCTTTCCTTTTATGCAGTCAAGTATTAATAGATCTAATTACTATGCTGCGATGGAATAAGCTAAGCTTGTAAATGAACTGATTCAATAGCCTCATAAATAATTGATTTGGGGAAACAAGAAGTTGATTACGCTAAAGGAACCAGCACAAAAGCAAACAAGAAAAGCGTAATATACTCGTCGATATTGAGAGGCATTTCATCCTGGGAAACGACTTGCTTAACCGCAGATACTTCCTCTTCGGAACAGGAGTTGTGATAGGATAAGACTTCCAAGGCGACCCTGTATTTCTGTTCGGATCGCTTGATCTTATCATAGAGTTTGGCGTGGTGCAGAGCTAAACCACAGTAGACCGCAAACATTTCAAAGGCTTCTTCATCTTGGGCTGTGAAACCATGTCCTTTCATTTTGTTAACCATCTGCACCACTCCAATGATCTCTCCACGGATAAAGATGGGCATACATAAGATGGTGCGCGTATGGTAGCCTGTTTGCTGATCTACGGCACGGTTGAAACGAGGGTCGCTATAAGCATCCGGTATGTTAAGTACTTGGCCGGTTAACGCCACTTGGCCTGCTATTCCTGTGCCTAACGGAAATCTAATCACCCCAAGAAACGAAAAGCCAAAACAAGGAAATCCGTTCGGATTACACAAAAAAAATTCCTTTAAATAACAGACTAAACTGGCTTTTTTCCTTCGTTTTTCTTACCGTATTTCTTTGCCACTTTGTCGCTCTTCTGTGGTTGTCTTAACCCCACCTCCCATATCGAAAATCCGCGCGTAAAGTTCCTTCGCTTTATGGTCGACGAGAAACAAAGAAGCTCGGTCTGCGTCCACCAACTTTTGAGCGAAATTCATGACTTTGGTAATGAGCATGTCCATACTAACCATATCTTGAAAAATGGACCTAATTTAAACAAATTATTACTTGTTCAACTACGGTTATTGACCGTAATATTTTTTAATTTAATTCTGTTATTTATTTTACTTGACTACAGTAAGTAGAAATTGCTGCAATCTTCGTTGGCGATTCATGGCGTGGTACATGTCAGCGTAATGAAGGGCCATACCACCCCAGACTAGATAAGAAGCCACGATTTCTTCATCTTCTTCATAAAAGTTTATGTCTGTAATTGGGTAGGTGGGTTTACGATACAATTCCAAGATTGCACATAAACTCCCATTGGACTGTAGAATTGGCGCGACCAAGACCGAAACTCCATCCTCCTAGAATTCAATCACTGGATCTCAAATAGGTTTCTAAAAACTTGTCTAAATACAAAAATGTTCCTATTTCAAAAAGTCTGTCTGCATTAAAGGGTAAAAAGAATAATTTCCCATAAAAAATTATCACAAATTTATCTTCAATAATAACGCTAGAATAGGCCGTTGAATTAAGCTAGCTGGAGTTTTCAACACCCCGGGGCGTTGAATAGCTCTGAATTGTGGTAACAAACACCATGACCATAATTAATTCCAGGTGTAACGCTACATAAACGAAATGCTTGATCAAGAGCCAAGCATTTATGAAAACGAACGTGATGTTTGCACTCTGGGTTACAAAATATCCTACTATTTACATTCGTGAAGACTACTGTAAACAAGTCCCCCCTAATGAGGGGGGGAGGGAGTTTTAAAAAAGGTTCTACACTCACCTCACTGCAATCAGATCCTTCAGGAAAGCGGGAGTCAAGTTTACGGCAATCATCGACACGGAGCATGTTTTTGCTCTTGGAGACATAGTATGCGAGTGTCATTTGACCCACGATGTCGAGTTCTTCCTCTGTGGTAGGTTCGACTGGGGTTGCTTTGGAGTCGTTGAAGAAAATGCCTTGGATGGCCGGCGAGGGGGGTGGAGTAGTCTTGTACTGACTTAAAAGGAAGGGTTGAATGGCGGCGACATTATCCGGAACAGGAGGTGTTTCAGGCGGCGTACCGTAAAATGCGAATTTACTAGCTAAATTGGATGCTATAGATTCTACGGAAGATTCCTCATCGTAGCGGTACAGACGACCCGTTTCGGAATCGTATAGTTGCAGTATAAAACCATCGGCCCCCACTGACGAGGCGATGCACGCGGATAACTCGTAAAGAACCCGGCCCGGATGGGGATGTGACGCTAACGAATTGGTCAATTCTTGTAGCATGCGGCACTTGTCTGCGTGTACACAAAACTGGCAAGGAGAACACGTTTGAATTAAGATATCGCGGGTAGGTTCTAATTATACGCATAGACACGCTTAAGGAGATTAGAAACTAAGAATTATAATACCAAGGCTTTATGCATACTATAGTCTTAATTTATTGCGCGAATTGAGAGATAATGGCGCTCATACCAACGCTCCCACCGTTCGACCGCCAAGTGAGCGTCCCCCACTTTAAGCGCGAAATTCAAACTTTTTGGCTAGTAAAGCTCTCGAACGGTAATAAAACAATCTCTCTTCCTAATTTTCCAAGCGTTATATGACTTTATCAAGACACTAAACAGAAGGCCGATATCCAACTTCTATTTACTTGGCCTCGGAAAAGAACTACATTTAGTTATATGGGCCATAAAACAACGTCGAAAACGCGGTATGTCCCAACGGTTTAGGCGCGCAATTCAAAACTTGTGGCGGGTACATCCATTAAACATGACGTCACTAGACTCTATTTTCCCCGTTGCAGAACAACAAAATATATATAGTGTTGCCTCCCTTTTCGTGTGTTTCACACAAGTCTGCGAGCATCTCCTAACACAATAAACCCTAACCTCGTTTCGTGGTAATGTGGAGTATATGTACTATTGATTTGAGTCCCACTGGGAAGGTTCCCCTAATTAGCCATCTCGTTTTGATTACTTTTTCCCAGCTCTAAGTTCTCTGAATCGTAAAAATGACAAAGATATGTCTACACGAACACTATGCTGACACAATTGCGTCCTTTGATTGGTCGCAAAATAAAAAAAAAAAGATAAAAAAATTCTTAGAAAGATAAGAATATTATCGTTTTTACCTTCCATCGCGAAAGACTGGTCTTTCGCGTCTGATTTTCCTTTTTCACTCTCTGGCTCCGTCGTATGATCCACTTTTCCAGACGTTCGACTTCGACGTGATCGAGCACAAATTCTTCGAGCGCTTGAGGATTCTCTGTTAAAAAGCTCCGCACTTGATCCAAAGTAATACCTACGGATAGTTCAAGGAATCTTGATAGAAAAAATGGGCTTGGGAATCTCAGTTGACATTTCCAACCACTCACGTTGGGACAAAAAATAAACTGGGACTTGAGGAAACCCACTTCAACATTACTCAGCTAATCAATTTCTCACCTGCCATTTTATTTATCACGTGCACATTGAACCAAACTCAGCGAAGATAATAAACTGCCCCAGGCCACTGTCGAGCTCACTATGCTCGATCCGTCTCTGTCTCTGGCATCCCAAGTTTGTGCAGGAAGTTGAAGTGTGCCTGTGACTCCACCCCTCATTCCCTCTCCTGAACATAGGCTTATAAACCCTATATAACTTTAGGCTCTGCAATGTAAACTTTTCCAGGTGTCTATACCTCCCCCTATGAATCAATATGTTCCCTAATCCCCCCTGCAACCTCCTACCCCACTGTTCCTTCCACTTCGACTAACCTTTATCGAAAAAACATGATAAAAAGTGAGGCATTCACAGTCACGCAATATTATATACTGTAGTTATATCTCAAGTTCCCCTTCCTTGTGCACTCTAGCGATGAGAATTTAATCGTAGAGTAGGGTTATACCTGACAAGACTGGCCTTTTGGTCGTTGGAACGCGTCTGGAGCGAGAACTGGGAGCGGGCGGGGCTTTCGGAGGCGGGGCTTCAGGTCGACGAGAAAGTTTGGGCCTCAACTGGTGACGTAAAAGTGGAGAAGTCAATGAGGTCAACTTGTTGTGATTAGCTGGGCTCCACAGCTCAGTTTCCGGCTCGCGTGTCACTATAACCAAAATGAGGACAAAAAGGACATAATTATTTCAGTCATAGCAAGCGGCTTAAATTACTAAATTTATAACGATTTCCGGCGATTAACAACACGCAAAGAAACAGTAGCTCATGAGGAAGATTGCTGTACAAACTGTACGACTTTAAACGAGATTGATCAGGAAAAACTACGAAGAAAAGGTGTGGAACGCTGCACTTTTAAGCCCATAGGAAGGGTTTCCATTAGCTCGGAATAGGTTACAACTGCGTGACCTGAACTATAGCTACCATGGAACTCCTAGCGAATGTTACCAAAACTAAAGTGTCAAGCTCTTCATGCAACAAGCTTTACTTAACCGAAAAAATATTTCCTATGAGCATAAAGTAAACATAAAAATTGTTCCCACCGTTTTTTTATAGTTCACCAAAATTTCTTGTTTGGTTTATGGCAACTTTATCTGTTAAAACAAGAGATGCGATAAGAGAGAATACTGCAGCCATTGTTTGGCAGGAAGTAATAAATTTGCTTTTTTTATTACTCCTCCAAACAAACTTTTTCTCACAAAAACGAACGTTTTGGCAGAAGCTTCCGTTCCGTAAACCTTCGTCAAACCGGGACAAAAACAGATAAAACAATGTCAATAAGAACTGCTACCAGTTTTCAAAGGTGGTAAACGAAGCTTGGTTGTCGTGGTAGAACCTGGTCCGTCCTTCTGTCCCCATGTGATTTGCACCTAAGACGAGATCATAGCAAAACATCAACCCACCGCTTATCGCCTTCATAAACACTATGGTGTGAAACCGCCACCAGGAGGCCATAAAACAAAAAATATTTACTTACAGCTACTTCAAAACCTGGTGGGGTTTCCCTCTCATCACTCCAGGCATTACTTGAATTCAAACTCATCGCGCCCAAACTGTCGACAATGAAATTAGACAAAAAATCTGATAAAAAAAATTCCTAAAATGAATTGAAATCTCTCAACCAATGAAAACTGTCCCCAATGCTAGAAGCGTTTGAACCGCGTATTTTCAAAATGAAACCGAAACCGCGAACAAGGAAAATTCTAAACAATGAAATCTTTTCAACAATGACATCCAAAGGAGCCCACAGTACTGCGTCAATCCTGTTCTACTTTCTGAACCTACAAGCCTCATCTCAGGTGTGTCCGGTACGTACAGTGCATGCGTGAATCACGCAGGGAAGATACGGATGACATTTGACAGGATTTCATTATGTGTCGTATCACTCGGTTGCTTCCTTCTCGGGTTCCCGAAACTCACGTATCTATCGGCATTGTTCCGATAAACAAGACCCGCGTAGGTAAATATATCTAGGCAAGAGAGATAACTAATTAGTTAGGTAATCTCTAAATGCAATACTCCCTCCGTTATTGTCAGCTTCCGGTTGCCATGACAGCGCCCCTTTTAGCTCCGTCTTCTGTTACGCTTGGGTTCATCAAGTCTAGATGCTAATTGGGTTCCCGAAACAAGCCCATTTCGCAACCTCTTACAAGAAAACATAACCTGTAAATAAAATGCCCCACCCTTCTACATACCCGCTTAAAGACCTTCTAAAAATAGTTATTTAGATTACCTTTCCAAACGTCAGGTTCATACACTTTTCCTTTCCTCAACCCCACAATGTTCCCTTTTGTTCCCAGCGTATCTCCTGCAAAAGCCTAAAGAAAAATAAACAAAAGCCGTAAGCTTGTGGAAACAAAGCTAAAGGGGGAAACCGTGAAGCTAAGTTCTAAAATAGGAAGTAAATGAAGGAACATGAGTCGTCGTTTTTTCCTTGTATAACGCTGTCCAGCAACCAGGTGTATTTTCCGCATCCAGCCTGGGAAAGTTTTTGCTTCTTTCTTTCCTTCGTTTCTTTTTTTTCAACCTTGGCTGCCCCATATTAACCGTCGCATGGGAGGGTCACGTGACTATGTACATCAAGGCTGAAGGGGAGGGAATAGGGGAGGGGTTTGAAAAGAAAGGGGAGGAGCGAAAAACGAATCGAATGGTTTGTTTGTTTTCCCCAAGTTGTGTGGCAACTATGTCAGATGGCGTTGCTTCCATGTGGTTTCAAGTTGCAAGTTTCTAACGGTTTTACAAAAATGGGTGTGGCATGTATCAGTTCAAATGTTAAATGTCTGGAAAAATCCAATCAAATTCATGAAACAATGGTCAACCAAACTGGTTGTTTTTTACGTATGGAATAACGTAGGGAAAAGGTGAAGAAAAGGAGACGCGATTAGGATATTGTTTTACATCGGATTGTTCGATTATTTTTAAACAGTAAAAACGGATGACAAACGGCGGGCGCGCGAAATTTGAACGCAATGAAGACGCGACTGGAAACGGTTGAGGGGCGGGGTACAAGGGAAGGAAGGAAGGGCCAAAGTTTTATTTCTGTATCGTATTTTTTGTTGCTCCACTGTTTATCTTTTCACAATCCACAAGCTGGCAAGGGGAATTCGCTTATGTTGCTCCGTAGACGTCATTCTTGACCCCCCACACACGTGCACAAACATACTTTTTTTTCAATACAACTGTTTTTTTCATAAGAACAGCGCTAATTCGCTAAACGCTGAGAAAACCCGCAATATCATCCCCTCCCCCTTCTCTCTGTCACTTTTCTCATAAAGCGTCAATTTCCTCCTAAGCGTTTTATCGCATCTTTACCCAATCCGGGAGGGGCTCAAGGGGATAGGGTGGCAAGAGGCGTGGTTTAGGAGAAAGTTTCATTTCTCACCTGAAAGCCTTCAGTATTGTTTTTGCACCCCTTCGAGTCCTTAGTTCAATCACAGTTCACTCAATTGTTCTCAAGTCGTAACGTCTTTTATCAAGTTTTTACTCCCAATTTCACTGCACACAACTTTTTTTGCAACAGAAACAGAGGAATACGGGTTTGTAAGTGATAGAAACCAAAAAACTAGGGTAAAAGGTCACGTTTGACCTCCTTGATGAAGGTTAAAGATGTAACGGCTCCCCAAATTTTCTTTTGAATTTGTTTCCTCGTGATTCCGAGTTTTTTCGACTTGTTGTGTTTTCAAGTTGCGGCAAAGTTTAGCGAGTCTTTGCATCACAATTTCGGGGGAGGATTGTTTTCATTATTTCAGCGTTTCCAATCGTCCCAGTCGTAAGGAGACTTTGGCGAAGGGGAAAAAAAAAGAGGTGTTAGGATGAACTAGAGGCGTTCATTCCACCCGATAAGAAGGGAGTGAACGTGCCGGGGTAATTTTGACTTGTTTGTTGCTGTTGCTGTTGTTGCTGCTGTTGTTGTTGCGCTTGCAACTGGGCTTGACTTTGCCGTCCATGTTTGGACAACGGTGGTTGCAAATACTCGTGCCGTGCTAAGGTTAACACGTCGTCACGCTCCTCTTTACGATACGCCAAGCACCGCCGTATGAAGCCCTGCAACGAATCGATACGTAAATGCTGGAATCGATTACAAATGCTTGTTTTGCTTACTTTGGCTTCTGATGACACAGCAGGTTTGGCAGGAAACTGAACTTCTGTCGCTTTTAAGATCGTGTTTTCTTCGAGAATCGTGGCTTGAGACTGGTTATGACCAAAAGGCTGTTCAAATAAACAATACAGTTCATAAATTAGAAATAAGAAACAAAGAATTACCATCGTCACACCAATAATCGATACAAGATCCTAAGAATCGTCATAATCGGCACAAAAACCATAACAAACGAACTTATCGATGTTACCTTAACGTAATAATCGATAAACAACCAACCATAGGCGCAAGCCTACGTTGGGATTCAGTTATCATAATAAATATAAAAACATCGACACACATTCATCATAATCGATACTATCATTCGTAAGAAGTTTAATAATTTTAGTCCAAGTCTTCGATCATTACTACTACCACTACTCTACATAATCTGAACGTTATCTGACTGTTACATAATAATCGTAATAATCGCCTTCATCGTTTATCGTTAAGCTGTAACTTATTAATCGATAACAAGACGAATTTAGTTTTGTTTACCTTTTTTCCATAAAGACACTGGTAGAAAATGACTCCCACTGACCAAACATCCACTTTGGAGGAAATTTTGGGCGGATTTTTGCCCACCACAAAACACTCGGGAGGGAGGTACCAGTACGTCCCTGCCCCTTGTGACGTCAGATCCATACCATGCTCGGGGTTGTAATTGTCCTCGTCCATGATCTTAGAGAGGCCAAAGTCTGTGATTTTGATTTCCCCACATACACTCCCGTTGCTGAGGAGAATATTGCCCGGCTTGAGGTCGTAGTGGATCACTGGCGGTTTGATCTCGTTCAGGTACTTGAGCGCGGAGACCACTTGCGTGACAATAGACCGCGCTTCCCGTTCAGGAATCACCTTGTGCTGCTTGAGGTAAAAGTCCAGATCGTGGCCGTCGCAGTACTCCAACACGGTACAGAAGGAATTGGCATCGATTTCAAACACATCGTACAATCGCACCACTCGTGGATGATCCAAAGCCTTGTGAATGTTGTATTCCCGCAGGGCGTGCCTATAACACAGACAAAAAAGGGTCATAAAATACTGTTGGCGAGGCAAAACAACACTTGTCACTAATTTACTTGATGTAATTAGCCTTTTTGTCATCCTTCCAGTCTTTGTTGAGTTGATGGACCTTGCAGGCCACGTACCGTTGTTCCTTAAGGTCAAACGCCTACAGAAAACGAGATCAAACGATGTATAAATAATTCGGTTTACGATCCTAGCAATAAACATAAAACATAACAGAATTCTCACAACCATAACACTTTTTAACATCTTTAATAGAAATTTCCGCTGAAATCTAAAGGTAAAAGACTGAAGGACGGATTAACTCGTCGAAAAATTGCCAACAATGAAAAAACATTCGTCGGAATGGCGTAGGAGCGTCAATAATGAAAACTCGGGAATGAAATCTTAATATTTTACATGGAAATAAACTTCTAGAAGAACACACTAACAGTAATACCGTAAAAATCACGCAACAATGAAACTAACTTTACCTTATGGACTTCGCTAAACCCTCCTTTGCCTAAAAGCATCAAAAGGAGGTACCGATCGTTGAGCACTGGGTGATTATTAAACCTAGAGACGAAAAATTGTCCAAACAAAGTCCCATTACACTCAAAGAAGCCCCTCCTCCCACCTCATTTCCACCTACCTGCTTTGATCTTCGTTATGAATCCGCTTTAATTCCCGTATGTGCAAATTCCGTTCTCGTTCCAGTTTTTCCATTTCTAGTTGCAAGTCGGCATCCTCTTTCTTCAATGCGTTTTGTCTCAACTGCAATACAACAAAAATCGAATACGAATAAAATATAATCAACAAAAAAAACATAAAAAATGAAGCAAAAGAAACAAAAAACAAAACAATAAAGTAAAGCTGAACATGAAATTAAAGCTCAAGTACAAATAAGATGAATGATTTTCAATTGAATTCATGAGTTAGTTCATTACTTTTAGGATTTCCTCAGCTTCATAAAACTCTTGCATGGTAAGCTCCCGAGTGGTATCGGTTTTGAAGTTGGGATCCGTCCCATTCAGGGCTAAGGAGGAGGAGGCTGTTGGCCCCGCCCCTCCAGTTCCGGTCCCCACCGCCGTGGCCGCCGCGTTGGCATTGTTGGAAGCAGCGCCTCGTTTCCGCGTGCTGGTGGAAGTGTCGGCGATGGGTTTTCGCTTGGCGAGTAATTTGCGGTGCCGATCGATTTCCTCGCGGGTGGAAGCCAACTCTTCTTGTCGCTTAGCCAACTCTTGGAAAGCGTAGCCATCCGTCCAGTTCTCTTGAAAGGTGGCTCCCACTCGCTGCGTCACAAACTGGCCCAGCCGGAGTCGATTTTGCATACACCGCGCCCGAGCATCCTTTTTCTCGATCGACGACTTTTCAATGAGTAACCTTTTCACTACGTCTATACAGCGCGCCACGGCTGCTTTCTGTTGCTCGATCACTTTCTGCTGAGCACTTAACTGCCTATGTAATTCATCACTCGCCTGTTTCCAATCCCCGAACAATTTTTTTTAAAGAAAAAGAAGAAAAATGAGCAACAATTCTGCATAATTCTAAATAAAAACTACAATTGCGAGTAAACAAAACAAAAAAGCAAAAGGCAAAATATTAATATATACAAATAATTATGAAATCCAAACTAAAATAGTACGCAAAATATTAAATAACGTTAAAATCCAAATTAATACCCAAAAAAAGTTAAAATGCTGAAAATACGATTCAATTAATGCTGCAGTTTAATTTACAACATTGCATTATGCTTTCAATGAATTTGTTTATAGTTACAATACTCAAGGCTACGTTTTACATTGAATATTCCAGTGAAAATCAAAAGAAATTGAAGTTCAAAATTCAAACCTCCCCCAAAAAACTTTCAATATAGTGAAATTCCTCAAACAATGTTCAAAGAAGCATTTAACATCATAACTACTACTTAAAACTTCTCATTTGACTCTAAAAAGCTGGAAGTAGCGATCAAACATCAAAGTGCTACTACACGTGTCCATAATTCGACTAAATAGCCCAAAATTTTAGCCTCTTATGACGAAAAAAAAATAACACCTTCGGTTTATTCCATCAAAAATCAGTTTTAGGGCGTAGGAAAGGAACTTACCCGAGTTAATTCATCAATTTTATCATCTTTGAGCTCTAATTCGGTGGAAGTTTTAGCTTCCAGGTCTTGTAGTCGCTGTGCTACAGATCCATCCTCTTCAGGTTTCCCGGATTTGCTATTGGGCGGGGCAGAAGCACTCCCAGGACTCGGAGCAGCTCCTGGTTGGAGTGGGGGTCCAGGCCCCGCCCCTGTGGTTGTGGCCGTCCCACGTCTTCGCCCTGATCCTACTCCTCCTCCAGGTAATCCTCCATCCAAGTTGGTACTTGATCGGCTCTAAAAAAATAAGACAGAAAAAAATGAGTATTTCAAATTCTTTCAGGATAGAATGGAATGAAGGTGTTCAGCACATTTGGTACCTGAGCCTGCTTATGTCCTACAGGGGCTGGATTTCTTGGCGGTTGCATAAGCCCCGGGTTATAATCCAGTACTGGTGGAATGGCGCAATTCACACCAGCTACTGTAGTACTAATTGCGGCCACTATCGTCCCCGGATTAGGTACCGAAGGGATTAGTGTGTTCCCGCCTATCACAGACGTGCTAGACCCCGCCACTTGCGGACTGGAAGGCATCTATAGCAACCAAAATTCCAAAATTATTTCTCAGCCTCAATTTTCTTTGATTACAATCTATTTCTTGGGTTTGGTTTTAAATACCTAAAATTAAGCGCCGGAATGTTAACAAATTAGACAAGTTGCTTAATTTAAAAAAATCCAAGAAAAATGAAAAAGTCTGAGAAATTCTAAAAACGGGACAACTTCTATTCAACAAAAGGAAGGAGAACGTACTGCGATGAAGGTTTGATGCTGAGGTGAAGGTGACTTGGCTCCACTGTGCCTGCCTGGACTACTGGGAGGTGGTTTGTTAAAGTAATCGTTGATCTTTTTGTTATCCGGTTGGGACCTGCTTCCTTTCGCTGGAGGAGCACCCACAGCTGCTGCATCATCGGCTTTCCGCCTTCTCTTCCTTTCGGTGGTGGTTGTGGTGTTGCTTGCGCTGTTGGAAGTGCTTTTGGAAGGGGGCTGTTTCTCCGGCGTACTAATTCGTTCATCTTCCCGATCGGACGAACCTAATTCAAAACAAAACAAGAAATTAACAACTTGTCCTTCTTAATCTTTAACTCCTAAACGATAGTCACAAGTAGCTTCCAAAACAACTGAAACCCACCAGTAACTTTATAACTAATAAAAAATATCCTAAAAAATACAATAATAAGAATACAATACAAAATAAGTAATACAATACAATAATAAAACCTTAAAAAACGTTCTTAAGGCTCCCGTATACCTTAGCTTATTGATAAGAACAATTCACAGATGGCACTAGTAGTTTTTGTTGTTTTGCGAAAGACTTGCGTAAGAAAGTAAGAAAATAAATAGACAGCTAATT
>JAGJRP010000521.1:0-40880 GCA_022832235.1 Lepidurus couesii | reverse complement strand
TAAAGAGAATAAGGATGCACCAGAAGGGAAACAATGAAACTAAAGAGAATAAGGATGCACCAGAAGGGAACAGCTTCAGAACACTGCGGACAAGGAATAAGGATGCACCAGAAGGGAAACAAGCTACAGACACCGCGGACAAAGGAATAAGGATGCACCAGAAGGGAACAGCAGCAGAACACTGCGGACAAGGAATAAGGAAGCACCAGAAGGTAAACAAGCTGCAGAACACTGCGGACAAGGAATAAGGATACACCAGAAGGTAAACAAGCTACAGAACACCGCTGACAAGGAATAAGGATGCACCAGAAGGGAAACAAACTACACACCGCTGACAAGGAATAAGGATGCACCAGAAGGGAACAGCTGAAGAACACTGCGGATAAGGAATAAGGATGTACCAGAAGGGAACAGCTTCAGAACACTGCGGACAAGGAATAAGGATGCACCAGAAGGGAACAGCTACAGAACACCGCTGACAAGGAATAAGGATGCACCAGAAGGGAAACAAGCTGCAGAACAGCGAATAAACAGAGTAAGGATGCACCAGAAGGGAAACAAGCTACAGAACACTGCGGACAAGGAATAAGGATGCACCAGAAGGGAACAGTTGCAGAACACTGCGGACAAGGAATAAAGGATGCACCAGAAGGATAACCAGCTACAGACACCGCGGACAAGGAATAAGGATGCACCAGAAGGGAACAGCTGCAGAACACTGCGGACAAGGAATAAGGATGCACCAGAAGGATAACCAGCTACAGACACCGCGGAAAAGGAATAAGGATGCACCAGAAAGATAACCAGCTACAGACACCGCGGACAAGGAATAAGGATGCACCAGAAGGGAACAGCTGCAGAACACTGCGGACAAGGAATAAGGATGCACCAGAAGGGAAACAAGCTACAGAACAGCCATTTAGCAGAGTAAGGATGCACCAGAAGGAAAACAAGCTACAGAACACTGCGGACAAGGAATAAGGATGCACCAGAAGGGAAACAAGCTACAGAACAGCGAATAAACATGTAAATATGTAAATTCGTGATTGGACCTAGGAAACGAACAACAGCAGAGAATTAAATAGCGACACCTTCTGGGAATGCTGCAGACGACGATGCGACGACTTTTCGCCTGTCGTCTTTAACAACACAAAGAAGAAAGAAGAAACAAGTTTTGAACGTTCGATTCGAACGATTTTTGTTTTGCTTCTACCAGATTTGTTTGACGGCTGATTTGGAATAAATAGTAACAAAGACCTTATGCAAAGGTCAAGTGGGGGGAAATACCAAAATAAAAGTTTACCCAAGGCCAAACGGAACAAGTAATGTCAAGTTAATTGTCAAATGACAATAAGTCTACATGAGTTAATCATACGTAACTGAATCGTCTAGAAACCGTTCATAATGGCCATTAAGTTGGGAAGAGAATTAAGGAGAGACCTAATGAACGGCAAAAACAAAGACTTTTCGCCGCCCGGGAAATTTAAACTTGCGCCAAAAAACCTAACCGCCCAACAATACTTCAACTCATGGCATACCTGTTCCTTCTGTTTCTCCTGATTCCCACAGAAGGTCAATAGCTACCTCCAAGTAGCAGAGGATCAGCTTAGCAGATTAAAGTGGTAAAATGTGTCGACTGCGAAGGATGTAAGGCAGAGATGAAGTAGAGAGCACACATAACACCAACACATTTTTTTTTATTTTTTTTTTTACTGGCGTAGGCCTGACTAGCCTTTTGCCAAACACCACACGTAACACTTTAAACGCGCACTTGAATTGACTCCAGGTTTTCAAAGATCCAATGGGTCATGTTTTCCAACATAACGCTTCATCCGATTGGTAATGTTCAACATGTTTGGTAATGTTCCACTATAAACCCACAAATAGCTTCACTACTAGCTTTCACAACGCCGGGTTCTTTCAAGTCTACTTTCAAGTTTACTTCAATTGAATACAGGTATTTCAAGATCAAATTGCTCATGTTTTCCAAGATAACGCTTAATGTTGAACTAGAAACACACTACACTGACTGCTTGCTAGGGAGAAACTGACGTCATTCGGGTTCACATCCGTTCAGGGTGCACATCCGTTCAAAGGCAACACACTTGCGGATCCGTGCTCTTGAACCTATCCGGACACGGTTTGGTGTTTATACGAAAACACATGCAGTGCTGCACAGCTTCGTTTCGGGTTCGTCAATCCATGGAAGCAAATCAGCGAACGGGATGCCAAACCGAAACTTCTGGTGGATTCTACTACGACGTGGGTCGAGGGCCAGAACCGAGCCAAATCTCATGTCTTAGCCTTCTTCTAATGGACGGCATTAAACAGCATAAAGTCACAATATCTAGAGGTGTTGTTAAGTAATAACGCAGGAGATCCCATAGATAGGCTATTTGAATAAAAACAACAACATTAGTATAGAGAATTAAAAAAACAAAAAAAGAAATTAAAACTTACTCATCCTCTTCAACACCACACCCGTCTAGAACGTCATTTTCCTGCTGGTCCTCCACAGGCCCCACAATGGACCCGAAACACGCCCACCAAAACCCAGCTCAAGCTAATCTTGGGTAGTCACGCAGTGAATCCAGTTGAAAGCCTTTCCCTTCACAGTCGCTCCGAGAATTCTAAAAAAAAAGAGACAAGCATCAGTATTAGGTCAAAAGTAGTATGAGAAAAACACACTTCTGCTGGTTCGTTTGTGCCTTGGGGTGTTCAGTGAGTCTCTATGAGGTGCTACTAGATGGCGGAGCTTGCAGTGTTGCTTATTTAAATAATACGCTTATTTAAATAATACAGTAAATAATCGCTTATTTAATGAATACAGTAAATACTCGCTTATTTAACTAATACAGTAAATACTCGCTTATTTAAATAATACACTAAATACTCGCTTATTTAATAAATACAATAAATACTCGGTTATTTATTGAACACAGCAATTACTCGCTTATTTAAATAATACAGTATATACTCGCTTATTTAATACTTGGTTATTTAACTAAGACAATTAATACTCGCTTATTTAATGAATACAGCAATTACTCGCTTATTTAAAGAATACAGTAAATACACGCTTATTTAACTAATACAGTAAATACTCGCTTATTTAATGAATACAGTAAATACTCGCTTATTTAAAAAATACAGTAAATACTCGCTTATTTAATGAATACAGTTAATACTCGCTTATTTAATGAATACAGTTAATACTCGCTTATTTAATGAATACTGTAAATACTCGCTTATTTAAAAAATACAGTAAATACTCGCTTATTTAATGAATACTGTAAATACTTGCTTATTTAAAGAATACAGTAAATACTCGCTTATTGAATGAATACAGTAAATACTCGCTTATTTAATACTTGGTTATTTAACTAAGACAGTAAATACTCGCTTATTTAAAGAATACAGTAAATACTCGCTTATTTAATAAATACAATAAATACTCGCTTATTTAATGAATACAGTACATACTCGCTTATTTAATGAATACAGCAATTACTCGCTTATTTAAATAATACAGTATATACTCGCTTATTTAATACTTGGTTATTTAACTAAGACAATTAATACTCGCTTATTTAATGAATACACTAAATACAAGCTTATTTAATGAATACAGCAATTACTCGCTTATTTAAAGAATACAGTAAATACACGCTTATTTAACTAATACAGTAAATACTCGCTTATTTAATGAATACAGTTAATACTCGCTTATTTAATGAATACAGTTAATACTCGCTTATTTAATGAATACAGTTAATACTTGCTTATTTAATGAATACTGTAAATACTCGCTTATTTAACTAATACAGTAAATACTCGGTTATTTATTGAATATAGCAATTACTCGCTTATTTAAAGAATACAGTAAATACTCGCTAATTTAATGAATACAGTAAATACTCGCTTATTTAATAAATACAATAAATACTCGCTTATTTAACTAATACAGTAAATACTCGCTTATTTAAAGAATACAGTAAATACTTGCTTATTTAATGAATACCGTAATTCCTCGCTTATTTAATGAATACACTACATACTCGCTTATTTAATAAATACAATAAATACTCGGTTATTTATTGAATACAGTAAATACAAGCTTATTTAATGAATACAGCAATTACTCGCTTATTTAATACTTGGTTATTTAACTAAGACAGTAAATACTGGCTTATTTAATGAATACAGTTAATACTCGCTTATTTAATGAATACAGTAAATACAAGCTTATTTAATGAATACAGCAATTACTCGCTTATTTAAATAATACAGAAAATACTCGCTTATTTAATGAATATAGTAAATACAAGCTTATTTAACTAATACAGTAAATACTCGCTTATTTAATAAATAAAATAAATACTCGGTTATTTATTGAAAACAGTTAATACTCGCTTATTTAATGAATACAGTAAATACAAGCTTATTTAATGAATACAGCAATTACTCGCTTATTTAAATAATACAGAAAATACTCGCTTATTTAATACTTGGTTATTTAACTAAGACAGTAAATACTCGCTTATTTAATGAATACAGTAAATACTGGCTTATTTAATGAATACAGTTAATACTCGCTTATTTAATGAATACAGTAAATACAAGCTTATTTAATGAATACAGCAATTACTCGCTTATTTAAATAATACAGAAAATACTCGCTTATTTAATGAATATAGTAAATACAAGCTTATTTAACTAATACAGTAAATACTCGCTTATTTAATAAATAAAATAAATACTCGGTTATTTATTGAAAACAGTTAATACTCGCTTACTTAAAGAATACAGTAAATACTCGCTTATTTAATGAATACACTACATACTCGCTTATTTAAATAATACAGTAAATACTCGCTTATTTAATACTTGGTTATTTAACTAAGACAGTAAATACTCGCTTATTTAATGAATACACTAAATACTCGCTTATTTAATGAATACACTCAATACTCGCTTATTTAATGAATACACTCAATACTCGCTTATTTAATGAATACTGTTAATACTTGCTTATGTAATGAATACAGTTAATACTCGCTTATTTAACTAAGACAGTAAATACTCGCTTATTTCATGAATACTGTTAATACTATCTTATTTAATGAATAAAGTAATTACTCGCTTATTTAATGAATACTGTAAATACTTGCTTATTTAATGAATAAAGTAATTACTCGTTTATTTATTGAATACAGTAAATACTCGCTAATACTTTACCTCCAGTTGTGAACGCCACGGACGAATCTGGGGAATGTGATACCTCCTAGCATACCTTATGCCCTCTGGATCTCCAGTTCCATTACAAGAAAGGCCGAATTCGAAATCCGAGTCAAAGGCGACGTGAAGCGTGTCCAGCAACATACCTTATAATATGGGAGTAGGAGACAGACAGTACTTGTTTCATTGTTGGTCATGTCAGCCTTGCCTTTGATGGATGAACCCAGACACTCGATGACATTGGGATGGCAGAGTGCCTTGTGATAGGAAATTTCAGTCTGCGCATTTCTCTCATCTTCCGGACACTGACTATGTCCACGGTGCTAAGATAATCTTTTTGAAGGCAAATAAGCGGCCTGAGTCATCTTCTACTATGTCCACGCTGCTAAAACCTCTATGAAATAGATACAAAATAATACTGATTAGAGTCTTTACAGGTAAATCAACTAAATGGAGAGTAATTCAAGTACATTCTAATAATATCAAAACAAGCAAGTTACTCAACAAAACAATCAGTTGCCCTAAACGTCACATGTTTTCATGCCGGGCCGTTCCTTATTGGGTTGAGAAAGAGCTACGCTTAGGCCAGACTATTGCTCCACTACTTTCCATGCGTCCTTCACTTTTTACTATGACTCATGTTTTGTTTACAATGCAAGCATGCGTGGAGCGAGTAAATCAAGTAAATTGCAAGGAATTCAAGGAATTAAAGTGTTGATTAGATTCAAGTGTGAATTAGTTTAATTAGACACGGAAAACCTAACCTAACCTTATTCCTTGTCCGCAGTGTTCTGTAGCTTGTTTCCTTTCTGGTGCATCCTTATTCCATGTCCGCAGTGTTCTGTAGCTTGTTTCCCTTCTGGTGTATCCTTACTCTGTTTAATCGCTGTTCTGTAGCTTGTTTCCCTTCTGGTGCATCCTTACTCTGTTTAATCGCTGTTCTGTAGCGTGTTTCCCTTCTGGTGCGTCTATATTCCTTTTCCGCAATGTTCTGTAGCTTGTTTCCCTTCTGGTACATCCTTTCTCTGTTTAATGGCTGTTCTGTTGCGTGTTTCCCTTATGGTGCATCCTTATTCCTTGTCCGCAGTGTTCCTGTTTTGCGTCCCAATAGCAATACAACTTTACTGGTTTTCTTTACCAAGCAGATAATCGGAATGTTTACAATGGTTACTAAGCAAAGTCATGGCATGTGTCGGTACTTCAGTACTGCTTGGCTACTCAAGACGTGCAATTTAATCGGGTCTTGGACTAACTAACGGGTATCACCCTTTCTAGTCATCCATTCCACTCGTATCTAAATCGAGAAACCTAACCTCACGTGAAAGTTTTCGCCGCCTAGTTATTCCAAACTCACGTAGGTCCGGGCCTTGGTGTTGGAAATTGAACGCATGATTTGTATAAGAGGCGCATTTCACATCGCTTCAAAGTCTTGACTGTCCAGTCTATAAATAATTTAAACTTGAAAATCGTAAATAAATAGGTGATTCTTAAAAAAAACCCGCAAAAACTCGTCAGTATCCATACTTGTCAATTACTAACTCATGATTAAACCGTAAATCAACTAAATGGAAAGTAATTCAAGTGCATTCTAATAATATCAAAACAAGCAAGTTACTCAACAAAACAATCATGCTTTCACGCCGGGGCGTTTCTTATTGGGTTGAGAAAGGGCTACGCTTAGGCCTGACTAGTGCTCCGCTACTTTCCATTCGTCCTTCACTTTTTACTACGACTCATGTTTTGTCAACAATGCAAGCATGCGTGGAGCGTGTAAATCAAGTAAATTGCACGGAATTAAAGTGCTTCAAAGGATTCCAAAGCAAAAACTAGGCAAAAGCAACACTAAATCCGTCAGCACAACACAAAACGGTTGTCTTAAACGTCATGGGTATTCTCGTGCTGCCTTTTTCTTTTGTTTACTTAAAATTGACTTTCTTTAGATTCCAGTGGATTTGTAAATAATAAATCACAAGTAGGATTGGCAAGCAACAGTGACAAAACTGTTAAGAATTTCATAATAAATCTGACAAATATATTTGGGATCAATTACTCGAGTCCGTGTACCAGCTTCCGGCATGAGTTGCTTGTCTGATAGACATGGTTTATTGCGAACAGCTGTCGTGCAAAACGCTGATTTGTCGTGGTATCAAGACAACAGGAGAGCCTTTTCTTGCTTTGTTTGTGTTGTTTTGTGTGGAAAGCCGAGAGCTTTCGGAAAGAGAAGCCAAAGGAAGGCCCCCCAAACAGAACCAAGGTCGCCAATGGATGAGAATACAACTTATTTTATGTAAAAAAATAAATAAATGTTATTTTTATTTTTTACGAGGAAAGTTACTAATAAGCATCCATTCCGAGATTTGATCAAACTGATTTCTTTGGGCGAATCGCAAAGGCTAGTTAAACATCAGCTGTTAAGTGAAAATGTGAACAATGAAAAACTGGCAGCGTTATCTAGTGGTTTCTTTTTGAGTAAGTTGCCTCCTCTCGAATTCGTGGGGATTGGTTTCCTAACGGATTCATGAAAGAAACCAGTGGGCACCTGTCAGAGAGTTTAGGAAGTTCTTGTATGGTCTCTTCTTGTATTGTATGGAGTTAGGGATCCAGTCTTGGTTTTTCCTTGCGAAGCCTCGTATGTCATTTGCGTTGAGTGCTTCGCTAATTACTGCAGATCGCGACTCATGGAACGCCAGTTTTCGCCCCATCACGCCTGAGGCTACATCTTAGGCTATGCGGCTAACTGGGCCGATTCGTGGATTGAAGAAACTCACCACTTTCGAGTCATGGGAGACGA
This sequence comes from Lepidurus couesii, assembly GCA_022832235.1. Taxonomy (NCBI): domain Eukaryota; kingdom Metazoa; phylum Arthropoda; class Branchiopoda; order Notostraca; family Triopsidae; genus Lepidurus; species Lepidurus couesii. The sequence goes on along the minus strand of JAGJRP010000521.1, from coordinate 32,851 downwards.
ATGGGTAAAACTCTGTGTGAACTTGAAAAAGACACAAAATAAGGGCAATATTTTTCCTTCATTACAGTACGCAAGATATCAATGTTTTGGTACCGAAGAGTACGTTTTAGCCCAAAACGGAGTGCTGTGCCCTCAGCCAGGTCGTGGGATGGGTTTACTCGTCGAGTCGAGTTGCAAACGGATCCATTGTCAAAACGATCCACTTTCACCATTGCCAAATTGTCCAAACCATTTTCAAATTGATCCACTTAATCGTACTGAAATTTTTGCCCGGCCATGTTTCAGAGTGAAATTAATTAAAAAAAAAATAATAATAACACGCACACGAGTGACCAAGACAGCTTCTATGTTGGTTGCCAAGCAACTGCAGGCAGAGTTGATGACGTATCATTATTACTTTAAAAAAATTTGAAATCCGTCTTTTAATGACTGTTATCTTAATATAAATAATACTAAAAATAAGTGGTTTGACTACAATATAAATATATTAGATAAACTTGCAATGTATACTTTAAGCTGGCAACGGGACTATTCTCAAGCTCCGCCCCTTCAGTTCAAACTTGGAGTCGTTGAGCTGAGGTTGAGTGAAAATCGTTTTTTATTTTTAATGTGCGTTCATTTTTCTTTTAATGCTATTTTACACTCGGTTTCTTTTTTAGCAAAAACGAGTATTGCAGTTTTTACTTACCGACAGCCAAAAGCGATCAGGTACACTAGCGTGTTCATAGGTTTAGTTTTATAAAAACATGTCTATTAGCTTGATTTTTAACTTACGTTACGATTGTTTCACTTTCAGTTGGACATGGATTTTCCAACGTTGGCCAGGAATTCCTACTTGGCCAGGGGAAGTGTCACTGCTGATCTTAGGGACACTTTGTCTGCGGCTGAAGGCAATCAATCCATCTCGAAGCAGAGATGGACGAACATCTTTAAGAATTGCAAACGCAACTTGGAGTCGGATTTTTATGAGATGAGCTCCCTGGAGAACATCAAAGTCTTTGTGCGCGTCAAACCAGAGATGGAAGCCAAAGACTCAATCCTCAGCGTCGAAGAGAACGTGGTAACGGTCACGTCATCGAAAGATTCCGTCTCTTTTAAGAACTTATCCCATGCTGGCACAAAAAACATGTCTCAAAAGTAAAAACTACAAATAGCAACACTAGTGTTACAAACTGTTCTTAACGGCGGCGTACGTCTTTGACCAGGTTTACATTTACAAGCGCTTTTGGCCCTCAGTGCACCCAAGAGGAGCTCTTTAACACAGCCGTCTTGGACCAACTTAAAGAGTTCTTGCAGGGGCAAAATTCCCTCTTTTTCACGTACGGGGCCACGAGCGCGGGCAAAACCTACACCATGCAAGGGAGGGCCAAAGACATTGGCATTTTGCCACGTTCGTTGGACGTCATCTTCAACAGTCTGCAAGGCAAACTCCTGCCACGAGCTACCGTCAAACCCACCCATCATCTGAGTTACATTAGACTAACGGAACCGGAGATTTGTCAGGAGGAAAAAGAACACGGCGTGATTTTGCAGAACGACAATGGGAAAGGCTCCCAAGCGTCCCTGAGTTCTCGTTCCGGAAAAGGCAGTATTGCAAACCTCACAGGTAAGCTCAACTCTCACTAAACATCGCACGTGGCGTGGATAATCTACAGTGACCTGCAAATATGGCCATTTGGATTTAGGCACGAATTGGCGCTCTGAGCTGGAGTCGCGTGTACGCGTGGATCACCGCATAGACGTAGGGTGCAGCCAAGAGGTCCACTACTCTGTTTGGGTGTCTTACGCGGAAATTTACAATGAAAATATACACGATTTGTTGGATAAGAGTGAAGCCATGGCTCAACGTGGAAAGTACTCGCGACCGGCGCTTAAATTGGCAGAAGATGCCTCGGGGAATCAATACGTCAAAGGTATTTCCAAAAGTGGGTCAAAACTATGGAAATTTTAGGCTGTAATGTGTAGGCTTGAAACACGTATGCGTGAAATCCGCGGATGAAGCGTTATGCGTTTTACAATACGGCCAAGAACATTTACACTTCGCGGCGACGAAGCTAAACCAGACCAGCTCTCGCTCGCATTGCATTTTCACTGTGCGGATTGTGCAAGTAGCCGATCCGAAGAACCCGCACGTCGCTCGTGTCAACATGTAAGCGAGGTCCATTTTCGGGACGTTTTGAGAGAAAACCTTGGCTGGATTTTTTTACACCATATTTTTGATTTCCAGGATGGCCTTTTGTGATTTGGCGGGGCTCGAACGCACCTCGAAAACCCAGAGCCGTGGCGAGCGTTTAAAGGAAGCTGTAAATATTAACAGTTCCTTGTTGGTTCTCGGGCGTTGTTTAGACGCGCTTCGGCGTAATATAAAGAACAATGACCACGTTTTGATTCCGTACCGTGAAGCCAAGCTTACCCGTCTATTCCAGTCCTTTTTGCTCGGACAAGGCAAAGCCTGTGTACTGGTAAACGTAGCCCAAGATCCGCATCTCTGCGACGAGACGCTGCAGGTGCTCAAGTTCGGAGCGCTTGCCAAGGAATGGGTGGTAAATGTTAGTAGAGATTCAGAAACTACATTGCAAGTGCCATTAAATCGCCCAAGTGCTCGAGGATCGCGTTTTTCTCAGCTCGTAAGACGCAGCTTGTCTCGTTTCTCCAGAACCGGAGGCGATTCTACCAACCGGACTCACCTCAACTCCGTTTTAAGTATACTGGAAGCGTCTGAATTGAAAGTATTTTTCAAAACGTTTTCTTCCAGGAGACTCTTCGGTTCTAGAAGAAGAAAAAGGCGATGAGGATGGTGAAGACGCTGCTGATGCATATGCAGTATGATAAACCCAATTCAGAAGAATGGCGGAAAAAACTTATGGATTATTTGATATCTTTTCTTGTTTAGCCCTTAATTGCGCTGGTTGACAAATTGAAGAACCATTTGATCAACGAGCGACAAGATAAGCTGGCATTTGAAAGGCGCCTACGTCAAGAACTGTCTGACCAGTTCGCCAAACAACTGGTTCAAGTAGAAGAATCGTGGTCGTAAGTCTTTTATTTTATTTTATGTCTCGCCACGTTTCTTTTAGGAATGTTTTCATACGAACGTTTTTGAACTAATTTTCCTTGTTTGAATGTCTCGTTAAATTGTATGTTTGTTTTCTTAGGGAACGTCTTAAAGAAAGCCAGCAAAGACAGGAGAATTTGGCCGAGGGAAGGATCCGTTTACTCACCAAATCCGTGAAGAAGATGAAACGCCTTCGATACGAGGATGAAGAGGAAAACTTCGATGATGACTATGACAACCTTCAAGCGGACCTGCGTGAAACTCGGGTATGAAAGATAGCTTCATTTGGTGCTTCAGAATACCAAGGAATTTCTGTTTTCAATCAGGCTGAATTAGGGCATGCTAATGCCGAAATATTGGCTTTACGCAGTGCTATTAAGCGCAGCGCAGATTTGACGGCGCAAGCACAAGGAGAAAAGGCCAGAATGCAGTTTGATTTAGCCACGTGCCAATTTATGTCAGAAGAGACGAAGGACGCAGGGACAGACGCCAAGATCCGAGTATTAACAACGTTCTGTAACGAAATGTGAGCTTCATTTTGGGTTCTGAATAGGATTATCAACAACTCTTGAAGGAAGCCGCCGAAGAATACGTAAAGAGCCAGGCTTCTAATGAAGCGTTACTCAAAGAGCTGGATAACAAGAGCCAAGCTTTGGCAGAGAAAGTATACCTTGAAACAAAAGCTCCGTATATACTTCGGGGATTAACTCGATTTTGTGGATTCTTTCGTAGGCGGATTTAGTGCAGGATATGGGCTCGCAGTTGGAAGAGCATGCCGTTATTCTGAATAACGTCACGCAACAATTGAACGAGAAGGAGGACTTGTGCCAAGAAAATGAGGAGAAAGTGGCCAAAATGGAGAAGCGCATCAAAGAGTTAGAAGCCGAACTGAACCAGAAGGAGGACATTCGCCAAGAAAATGAGACGAAAGCTGCCAAAATGGAAAAGCGCCTCAAAGAGTTAGAAGCCGAGAAAAAGGAATTGCAGCTTTTGTCGGATGCTTTGCGGCAGCAACAACACTCCAATAACAGCAAGAACGTGGGAGACGTCACCTTCTACCAGGACATGTACGAAGAAAATAAACGCAAGCTCCTCGCGGCTGAAACCGTAAATATACCCTTTTGACACTGTGGCTAAGCATGAAACGTATTCCGTGTTTTGTTAAGGAACTGGCGAACAAGGAAGATGTCGTCGCAGCCCTGGAGAAAAGGAATGCCAATTTGCAGGAGGAATTGAAGAATCTGCAAGAAGACTTGGAATTCTGCCAAATCCAGTTGAAAACACAAGAAGCCGTTTTACAAGTAAACTCAATGGATGGCTTGGCCATTTCAGTTCAGTCGACATTTCAATTTCAGAAATCCCAGGAAGATACCAACAGTGAGATCCAGAACCTACAGCAAGAAAAGGAAGAGTTCGGCGCGGAGGTCGTGGCACTCCGTCAGGATTTGTCAGATTTGCGGCAACAGGTGGCAGAGAAAGAGAAGCTGGAACGGAAATTGGCGTCGGTGAAGCGAGAATATCCCGTTTGCCAACGCGACCTCGAACGGCAAGCACTGGAATGTGCGGATCATGTGAATTGCGATACCCGGTTCCGTGCCGAGTTGGAAACGGCGCGAAAGCGAGAGGAAGCGTTGCTCAGCAGCCGGTGCGAATGTGAACAAATCTCACAAGAGTTGGCGGATAAGCTGACTGAGTTGCAGTTGGAGCGAGACGACTTGAAAGTCAAGTTATTAGCTGCGCAGAACCAAGGATCCAGCGCGCTGGAAGAGCTGTCCTCTCCCACAAAGAAAGTCCTCTCCCACAATGCTCAACCGAGTCTCTCGGAAGCTGTGTTACCCAAGCCTGGCGTTACCGACGATAACAGCTTGCCTAAGCAGCGACGGTGCGCAGAAACCACCCGTAGCCAACCTGGAGAAGATAACGAGCCTGACGATCGCCCTGGAAGGCTCGGAAACTACACCAATGCTGAACGTACTGCCATCGTCCTGTACATTAAAGAACATAACGCGTACGGCAGAGTTACCGGAAACAAACTCTGGGAAGAAATGGTGGCAGCCAACGTAACGTTCACTTTTTACAGCCAGAATTTTGATGCATTATTTTAGTGACTTTATTAGGTTTGTCCCAGTCGATCATTCAGTAGTATGAGGGGACATTTTTTGAGAAAGATATATCCAGAAGTTCACACTTTCGATGGAATCCTTTCTCAATTAGAACAGCATCACTTGAGACACAAGTTTCCCTTTCTCCGCATAATTGCAAATACTGTCCTAACCTGAAACGTATTTCTGTTTTAGGAAACCTATCTGTCCTGAATTGGTGTAATAGAGAACAAAGCTGTACCCCAAGAAGCAGACCTAAAAAGACCAGAGAATAGCTGCCAAACCCCCCAAAAAGTAGTCTTTATGAGGTGCTACTAGATGGCGGAGCTTGTAGTGTTGCCTTTTGTAGCCGTGGCGACGAGTGACACCACTGGGGCCGACATCCTCTTCCAGTTCCTAAGCAACCGCAGCTGATGCAAACTTGCACTGTTCTTTGCCGAGGAGATAATTGGAATGTTTGCAATGATTCCTAAGCTACATCACATGTGTCGGTACTTGAGTACTGCTCGGCTCCTCAAGAATGTGTCCACTGCTGATGCAGGGAATACCACCAAACTTGCTAATGAGCTAATGAGTGACAAGGCCCCAGGTAAACAAGTATCTACAGCAAGGTTTTTAGACTTGACAAATAAATTCTAACAGTTGACTCGTTTAGACACATTCCATGGCAGACCCTTGTACTTGGATGCCCAAGCGACTACGCCTATGGTAAAGTTAACTCTTGTTACGTAACCTAGCTTTATGTAATGATATTACGAAGTCAATTTCTTTTCCACCTTTCTTCACCCTACATTTCCATTGTAATGTAATAGTCTATTGTAGGACCCCCGAGTTCTTGACGCTATGCTACCCTACATGGTGAATTACTATGGCAATCCGCATTCGAGGACTCATGCGTACGGTTGGGAGAGCGAAAAAGCTGTAGAGCACGCACGACAAGTTAGTCAGACATTGGGTCCTTTGGTCCTGGCCAGGCGGAGCCTCATTTCAAGTTAACTTATTATACTTTTCCCTGTAGAATGTGGCCGACTTAATTGGTGCACATCCAAAGGAAATCGTGTTCACATCAGGCGCCACAGAATCCAATAATATAGCTGTGAAAGGTGTGGCCCGCTTTTACAAGAGCAGAAAGAAGCATGTCATCACAGCTCAAACAGTAGCTTTTCTGCTTCCTTATCGATAGTAGCTTTATGTGTTGTTTTCTTCTTGTGATATGCCAATTAGGAACACAAATGTGTACTGGACTCGTGCCGAGCGCTGGAAAGCGAAGGCTTTCAAGTCACGTATTTGCCGGTAGACAGTACGGGCCGTATTAGTCTGGAAGAGTTGGAAAGCGCCATGCGTCCGGATACTTCTCTGGTCTCCATAATGGCCGTCAATAACGAGATTGGCGTTACCCAACCCATGGCGGAAATCGGTAACACCAGCTGGAGCATTGCTGTAGAAAACAATCTTTTCATTAGAACGGGCTGGCAACAAGGGACTGCCATTGATTCGGGTTTTTATTCTTACAGGAGCTTTGTGCCGTGCTAAAGGAGTGTTTTTCCACACGGATGCGGCGCAAGCGGTGGGGAAAATTCCTGTCAACGTGGAGGAGCAGAATATTGACCTAATGTCCATCAGCGGTCACAAGATCTACGGCCCCAAAGGAATTGGCGCCTTGTATGTTCGCAAGAGACCCCGCGTCCGACTAGAAGCTCTCTTTAGTGGGGGTGGACAAGAAAGAGGCCTGCGCTCAGGAACCGTTCCGACGCCTTTGGTAGTGGGCCTCGGCACAGCCTGCGAAGTCGCTGCGAGGGAAATGGAGGTTAATATCCAAACCCAAATTGCCGCCGATTCGTTTGGCAACTAAACCTCTTGGTCCTTTTCGTCCCCCCTTAGTATGACCATGCTTACATCAAGTCGTTATCCAAACGCTTAGTAGACCGCATCATGGAGAGGTTACCAGAAGTCATACTCAATGGCTCTCCCGATTTTAATTACCCTGGCTGTGTCAATCTGTCGTTCGCGTACGTGGAAGGGGAAAGCTTGTTGATGGCCTTGAAAGACATTGCCTTGTCCTCGGGAAGTGCCTGCACGTCTGCGTCTCTGGAACCTTCCTACGTCTTGCGGGCCATTGGCACAGACGAAGAATTGGCCCATTCCTCCATTCGGTAATCATGGAGAAAGACTACCGTGCAGCGGTCAACGTTTTCTCGTTTCTTTGGGTGCTGGTATAATTATTAATGCTGTATTGCTTTGGCCTGATCTTAGGTTTGGTATCGGCCGTTTCACAACCCAAGCAGAAGTGGACTTTACCGTGGATAGATGTGTATACCAAGTAGAAAAGCTACGAAGCATGAGGTATGCGTCTATCAAATATGTGTTGTGACGGATATTGACCCAATGGCTTTATGATTTTCTAGTCCGTTGTGGGAAATGGTTCAGGACGGTGTTGACTTGAAAAGCATCAAATGGACACAGCATTAACGTGTGTGGGACAGTGTGAAGGATATTCGTGTAACTTTCAAATACAGGCTTTAGTAAACTTGGTTTGGTTTTTTAGATCCAGGCCTGCTCGCCACGGTAGCTTGTACAGTCATGTTCCTGGCAAAAGTGCTTCAGCGCTGCCGAGGCTTCTGCCACGCCATTTTGTGAGGCGTGGAACAGGTAGTTGTACACGTCACTGTCATACAGAAAAGAGGGCTTATTTTCTTAGCACCAAGTGTCAGCTTTTGCATTACTACCTGCTGTCGTTGATACGGTGGACTCCCTGGAAGTGTCCTATGGCTAGATTGTACGCAGCGTGAGCGTGGCCTTGCAGAGCCGCTTTTTCGAACCACTCCATCGCCAAGGTTTTGTTTTTTGACACGCCTTTGCCTAAATTCCGCCCCCAGAGCTCTTTTAGGACGAGTTTTGAAACCTAGCCTACAAAACTACCTTGTAAATACCGTTGTCCCAACATGTGTTGCGCCTCTGTGTAGCCCATCCTGGCGTAGCCATGTGTAATGTGCGTGTGGAACCCGTCAAAATTGTAATAGGCGTAGTATAACATCACTGCTAACACCGCCAGAAGGAGAGCCTGTTGGTCCAAATTCCAGTTTAGTTTTACAACTTTGAGTCAGCAAATATCTTAAATAGAGAATGTCCCCTACAAAGAAACTTTTCCCCAACCATGAAAAACAGATTCGCGCGTCATTGCTAGTTACTTTTCACTGTTGCGTCACTTGCAAGTGTGCTACGAGGGATTTCCGTTTAGATACTTTTAACACCCAATACTTGCCTTCAGTACGTTGAAGTAGAACGGATCGCGCACCTTTCGTTTGGCGACTTTGACTGGCCCTCTACAGACACTGTCAAAGTACTCGTCTAATTCGTTCGGAATCAAACTTTCCACGGTTTCGTTCCCTATTTTTGGATTCCGCGCCGATGGCCGCATCCTTCTTGTTCTGGAAAACAACCCGCTGCTCATCTTGTCTGGAGTTGGCCACTACTGTACTGAACACGGACGCTTTGACACAGCCTGGCTTCGCGGTGTAGCCCGTCACTAGCTCCCTTCCAGTCCAGGTCCGTTTGGTCATATCCCCTATTGTTGGTCGCTCAATCAATAAATAGCGTGACAATAGATCGATAAGTTCCCGTGCGTCTCCACCGGGCTGTACTTAAAACGTTCCAAAGGAATCAAGAATGCCTTCTTTTTTCTCCTCGGAAAAAAAGAAAGCATTTTCTTCCTTCCACACACGACCGCAAGTCACACAAACCGTTATACACACGCTGTATTAAAAAAATTGCGATGGGGGTTTTATTATTATTAGTATTAGGGAGTTTTTGACATCACGAGCCTTCATTCGAGGACGCCGACGAAGTATGTGAACTGGAACGGCGGTCCTGGGACGACAGGCTTTCGCGTAAGTAAGGGGTAAAGGCGGGCGACCCCGGAAGAAACGGCGATTCCATGTCATCCGGATTCAGTGGCGGAATTGCTGTCGATGTGGAAAGGTAATTTCCGTAAAACTTGCCTTGCTCTTCCAATTGCTTCACAAACTCCTCTTCCAATTTCTGTTTTTAATATCATGGGGGAAAATGAGCATAAAGAAGAAAAATGGCAACGCTAAGAAAGCCGCCAGTTTTGGCGGCTTTTGTTACCTGTTTTCTAGGCTTAAGGCGATCTTTCCAGTCTCGTAAATCGTACTGGTAATCGTCGTCCAAGGCTTTGAGTTTGGAGGTTTCATGCTCCATGAGCAACCGCCTCTTCTCATTTTGCATGATTTCCAGCTCTTTGACCGCACTTTCGGCATTAGATCGCAACTCTTCCAAAGCTTTCCGTTGCTTTTGCTCGCAACGGAGCTCTTCGGCCTTGTAGCGCTTCCGCTCCTGCTCTTGGAACTTTCGCAGACGGTCCCGCTCTTGCTCAGGACCGGAGGGAGAATGACTGGGGGTGGCGGAGATCCGCATCGACTCGCGGAACATCATTTCCCGGGCCTTCATCTCCACGCGGATCCGCTTGGGCAACGCGCGTTTCTCCACGGCATGCGTCTTGAGCAGCTCCTCTTCCCGGGCTGAGAAAACCCGCTTAATCTGCTCCAGTTCCTTTTCGTGTCGGATTAGCATCTAGCAATAAAAAAACGGTCATAAACATCATCTTTGGTCCTCCCCTCCCCAAAATATGCATTCCTTTACCTGGTGTCTTTGAAGGAAGAAGATTTCCTTCAACTGCCGTTTGGCTAGTTGATGTTTCTCGTGCAACTGCCGTTCTTCCATTTCCCAGAGCGCCGACTCCCGGGACCGCAGCAATTGCTGTTTCTGCTGTAGGAACTGTCGCTCAAGCAGCGCAATCTTTTCGCGATGCGCGTCGGCCAAACGCTGCAAGGAATGCTGCAGATTCATCTGGAGCTCGTCGATAAACGTCTGCTCTTTCAAGGCGTGGTCTTCTTCCAGTTTTTCTTTTCGCATCTTGAGCGCCGTTTTCCGCTGGTCTTTGGGCAGTAGTTCCACTTCCTGCTTCAAGAGCCTCACTTCATGCTTCAGCCCCTCCTTGAAAGACCGGAGTTCTCGTTCCTAGCGCTCCACAAGATTAGTCATTCATTTTTGCGACCGACCAAAATAAATACGCCAACGGCATTCGACTTTTACCTGGTCCGTTTTGATTTTCTTGGCCGCGGTTTTGACTTCCACTTCTTGGTGCTGCTCCGCCTTTTCCACCTGCTGTTTCTGGTTGCGGTGTAACACTTCCAGCTCCGTTTCGTAGTCCCTTTTCAAGTTGAGCAGTTCTTGCTCGAAACGCTTGTCTTGCTGGTCACGGACAAACTGGGCCTTCAGGTTCAAATCCTGGAACTGCTTTTGCTCGGCTTTCTGCAACATCTTCAGCTCGCGCAGCTCCTGTTTCCTTAACACGTGCTCATCGGCGTCGTCGGCCCGCGTCAAATCCTCGGTTTCCGAGTAGATGATCCTCGAAGTGGTCGTGGTCATCAACACGCCGTCAATCTCAAAGCGTCTCGTCCGTTTGCGAGTCTTCTTTTGCATGTTCAAACGCTCAATTTCTTCCTTGGTCCGAGTTCGGGGTTTCTCTGCTGACCGTACCATGACTGAGCCGTCGGTTTCACTGCTATCCACCGGATGCTCTCTTATAACGACATCGCTTTCGGACGTCGTGGAGAGTGTCTCGGCCAATGCCAGGTCGCTAGGGGGCGTTTCAGGAGCGACTGGAGCGACCGGAGCTCGATACTTGCAGGGCTTCGAGAACGCGACAGGACCCTCATCTGTCACTGGTTGAGGACTCTACAAATAAAGATTTATTTGAATTAAGCTACAAAAACTGGTGGACACTCACAACCATTTTTGTTAACTACTAATGATCTGACATTACTGTCAGAAAGAGACAGAGACTAAAAAAAAATGCTAATAATGGTTTTCACCTGCTGTTCATCAATACTGGCAACTAGTGTCTTGTCTCCTGGACAAGACTCCACACTGGCGTCCTGGTCTGTCTGGTTTGGCGTCTCTTCTTTCACTTGACTGTAGAGAATGTCCACATCCGTGTCCCCTTCAGTTGTCCCCAAAACCACCAGGGCCAAGGGCGGGGCTTGCGGTATCGCAATAGGATTGACTTCGCCTGCTTCTTCCGTTTCTAACAACGAGAATACCGCCAATATAAGACTTGAAAAGATCCCGTAATCAAAGACATTTCCTTCGTTTCTTTATACGGGAGAAAGAAATTCCAAGACGATTACGGTAAATAAGGGAAATTACCATGTTGACTGGTGGAAGAAGTGCTTCTCCCGCTTGATACATTGGAAATGTCTGAAATGTCCGAGCGCGTTTCGATACCGCCATCTCGCCGGTCATTTCCTTCCGGATCATTGCCCACTGGTATCACTGATACATGCTGGTCTGTGCTCCCTTCACGCTCAATGCGCTGCTTCTCACTCGACTCTTCCGCGCTTAAAGTTAGGCCACTGTCTTCTTCTTCCTTGAAGGAGTTGTCACGATCCAGTTTTAAGCTAAACTTGGGGGCTTCGATTTCCTCCGTCACATTCCCCACCAGACTGCCAATGACTGTGACTTCGCAAGGGTTGGCAAAAGAAGCATTTTCCGAGTTAAGCGTTTCATCCGTGGATGATTCACCAGTAGCGTTAAGTAGCACGACATTGTCTTCCGTAAGGGACTTCCTTTCCGGCTTGACCTCGCTCTTGGTGACGGATACCAAAACCCCAGTGGAATTTATTGGCGATGTCTATTCCCATTGACAAAAAAAGAAAAAACGTCATTACTGTGTCACGAAAACGAGTCTAATAATAACCCCCCAAAATGCTCCATTTTTTAAACCTGTTCGAGTTGCTGCGCAGGCAGAGCTACTTGGCCGTTTACTACCAACTGCACGGAACTTTCCGGTAAGAGACCCTCCTTCTCTGCTGCCCCACTTTTCTCCTCCGGCAAAGCTAACCCAGGAACAGGCTTGACCACCACCGTAGGAGAGGCAGGGGGTGTGTCGAGAGCGGGTATGGCCACCGTGTCTGGTACTGTGACGCCAGGCAGCACCTCCAAGTCCTCCTCGGGGTGACTTTCAGCGAGACTAATGCTTTCGCCATCGACGGCCAAGAATTTGTCGCATTCATTGACTACACTGCTAGAACGCTCACTTTCCTAATGCGGAAAAAAATCCATTAGCATTCTTTCTTTGGTAATGGATGTATACTTCTGGTTCCGGATCTTCTTCCACCACCTCCTCTTCCACCACTTCCGCTTTGTACTCCAGGAGGAGGTCCCGGATAGGTTTGGAATCCAAGGTGCAGGCAATAAACGGGTGCTTCACCAATTCCTCAGCAGTGGCGCGCTGCGTCGGATCTTTGAGCAGACAGCGCGCCAAAAAGTCTTGGAAATACTTGGACCATCGCTCTGGTCGCTCCAACGTGGGTGGCTCTGATTTCTGGATCTTGAGCAGCACTCGCATGGGAGTGAGCTCATGGTGGGGCGGTTCCTGTTGGGCCAGCTCAATCAGGGTAATCCCTAGCGACCAAATGTCCACTTTGTTGTCGTATGGCACATCGCGGAACGTTTCACAAGCCACCACTTCGGGGGCCATCCAATAGGGCGTTCCAATAAACGTATCTCGCTTTTGCAGCGCGTCTTTATTTCGGGCGGAAACTCCGAAATCGGCTAAAAACGATAGAAGATTTCGTTAAACTTCTCTTACTCGCATTTTTTGTTTTTTACCTAGTTTTACACCGCCTTCCATAGTTAGCAACACATTGCCCGCCTTCAAGTCACGATGAACGACGTTGAGTTTGTGAAGGTACTCCAAACCACGGACCATCCCTTGACACACGTATGCTATTTGGTTCTCGGTCAATCCGCGCGCGAGATCGACCATTATGCTGTCAAGTGCACCCCCATCGCAGTATTCGATCATCATCTAAAAAGAATAACAGAATGCGTGGGTTAAAAAATTCAATACGGTGTACACGGCACAGTGCCAAGTCCTATACACACAGGCGACCAAAATTCAAGAAAAGAAAACGTAAAATAAAAACAAAAATAAAAAGAGTTCCTCCCACACCTCGAAAGGTCAACTGGGGCAACGCCTGGACTAGTTTGAACACGAATATTTAATTCAAGGGCGCGTGAGTGTATTACTGTGCTTATCGTTTTTGAGTTTTTTCCATTTACCCATAGTTTTGCGTTCCAATAAAAAGCTTCATACAAACCAACTATATTTGCGTGTCTGCACTCTGATAAAATGTCGATTTCCACCATAAAATCTCCCAGGTCATTATCACCATCTAGTTCGCATATTTTGGCGGCAGCATAGATTTGCTTCTCCTTGTGCAGAGCCTAGTCGGGGTGAAAAAAAGACATTTACTTTTAAAAGCTGACGGAATCAATCCCGGAGAAGGAAGTCAAGTAATATTACAACTTCCGCTGAGGAAAGCGGTCAACTTCAGCCTCAAATCTGATAGTCAACGTATAAGGCTGCATTTGCCCTTTAAGATTAGTCTCTTTTGTATGCAGCTAGTTAACCTGCTTCTGAAAAGTAGCTAGACCATTCTTAAGACAAGACATATATACAGAAGGAGAAGCGAAGCCCAAAAACTTGAGCTAGGACAAAAACTACTCATCATTGGAATTTTTAAAAATTATATTTCCGAAAGAGTCAAATGAACTTTACCCTATAAACTTTGCCAAAGGCTCCATCCCCCAGCTCATCAATGATCCCCCAGCATTCTTCTGGGTTAACGTTAACTTTCACATTGTTATAGGTGCGTCTCTTTTTGCTTTCCGAGCCAGTCCCGCCGATATGGAGCACCTTCTTTACTTTACGGAGGTTAAAAAATGACATGGTGGCTACTGCCTCATATCTGCTGTCAATACCATAATAGACCACACCTTTTAAATAAACAATATCCTAAACAATTGCACAGGAAATCATGTCACGAAAATGCTCAAATTCCGCCCAGAGCAAAAATACAAGGCGGTGTCCGTGCAGACAACTAAAGCTTTTCATTAGGGAGGAAGAACGACCAAGGAGATGCGTTGCCCTGCTGTTGGTAAGCAAGGTTCCATCAACGCTGTAGCTGCCATCTGTGGATAAATAATAAAATCAGATTGCCCAAAAATTCCTATATTTTTTAAGTAGCATTCGTTTACTGTGATTAAAAAGTCATTTTCTTAAACCTTGTTCACAACCTAAAGAATTACGAAAAAAGGACGGATTTCACTAGTCTGTCCATAACATTCGAATACGGTAAGGAAACTCTCCGTAAGCCTGGTCCCAAGAAACATCCAATAACTTTCAGATGAAATAAAAGGTCACCAATAAAGCAGAGATCATTGCCACCAAACTTCCTGGTTGTTTAGATAACCCCGATGAAGTAGGTTTCGAAGGTGTCGGAGGAGCCCGATTGTTGTCTCTCCCTACAGCAGAAAAACCAAGAATTATTAAAAGCCTTCTTTATAGCCTATACACCAGTGTTCATTAAATCCTGTTGTGAAAAAATAAAGGATACGCACGGTTTTCTTTATCGTCACAGCTCCGATAGGATAAAAGTCTTGGACGTTTAGGGTTTGGCAAGGCCCCTGGAGAATAGATGCTGGGCTCGTCAATCGGTATGCGTGAAAGTAAACGCCCCAGATCTTTTTCAATTTGATTCACAAAGGGCCCAAAGAATACAATTCTCATCTGAAGACATTTGCCTTCCTGGACTTGTTTCATTTCTCGACTGTCAACCGCCAACATCCATTCCGGAATGCCTAGGACGGTGCGCACATCCTTGATGAAGTTGGATCTAAAGAAAAATCGAGCAAAGAAATTTCAACTATTACATTTTTTTTTCCTCGTAGAAAACCACGACTTTCGTTACGGTATAAACTGGGGCGACTTCCAAATAACCACGAATTTGAACGTGTCGTGGTCTTCTAGGATATTGGCGCAGGCAAATCTGTCTCCACTGCCGTTGCGTCCACCGATAACCAGGGAACGCCCCACGACGGAGTACGGACCCGATAATGGTAAATTACTGTCCATAAACACCAAACGCTTTCCTCCCAGCGTGATGGGTCCCATACGACCTGAGATGTCACCCACCATGCATCTCCTTGGCACTTCGGGTCCACACTCTGCTTTGTAAGTCTCATCCTATGCCCGAATAAAACGCTTTTTTGTATTCTTTCTGACGACCAGTGGTTCTACTTACGTCCCTCGGGGCAGTGAGCTGCACAAACGATGGATTCCATACAAAGCCAGCGGCAGTGCACCGAGCAGTATCCGATGCTACTGAAGCATCCTGTCCAATGGCATTGACGAAAACTCGCCAGTCATGCCCATACGTCTATCGAAGCATACAAAAAGTAAGGAAATTCGTAAAGATATACTTCCAAACTTTGTGACCGATGGGGATTCTTTACCAAATTCCTGTCGTTTTCTCCAGGATAGCGCAAGTTCACTTCTATAGTCGTTTCGCTGGTTCCTCCGCCCGCGTACGCCAATTGACTCTAGAAACGAAGGCTTTTAACGTCTCAATGGAAAATTTCCGTTTCGTAAAAGCTTTACCATACGAACATACCCCCAAGCAAATCCTAAAGGATGATGGAAAGACGCCATGACTCGAATCTGCCGAGCTTCTGAAGCGGAGTAACCCCACCCAATTGAAGCACAAAACATGCTAAATCCCCCCCAACAAGAACACACTTATCAATTCGTACTCAAAGAGGAGATTTAAAAACGAAAATAAAGGAAGAAGACTACCGTTCGTTGTCGCCTTTCCGATGCAGTACAATACTTCTTCCCAAAATAGAGGTGGGTCCAAACAAGGGTAAATAAGTATCGTTATACGCTTCGGAATAGGAATCTTTTTCCGCCAAGGTTCCATGCTTCCCACTCAGGTCTCCCACTTCATACTCCGAGTTTGTACCTTGACCTGGCGGCGGGCTCAAAGCTGCTGTAATGTTCAAGGGATTGTAATGGCCATACAGGACTTGGTCAGTGCAAGGGAACTGCAGCGAGGGAATGACAGGTACCTGAGAAAAATAACAAGTTTCACTTATTTTTGTTTTCTTTTCTTTCAGAGTTACCATGTGAACATGGTACCCAGACAGTTTGGATCCCAGTTCTTTTAACCCGATAACTGCCCGAGTGCTGCTGTAGGGCGTATCCTGGTAAAACTCGAACTTCCCAGTCACAAACCGATGGTTCGAATTCCCGTTCGAAAACCAGTCGCTCACCACAGCCTTATGCCTGAAGATCCGGCTAATCCTATGAGAATTATTTTCCGTTTTGGGATTAGTTTACTCATCCATGTCAATCTAATCTCATCCTTTAAACTTAAACTTTATACATGGTGCATGCCAGCCGGATTCCTCTCTGCTTGGGTGAATTGTCGTCTTGGACGACTACAGATTTCCCGATCACGCTGTAGGGTCCCGTCAAAGGCAGATTGCTGTCCGTGAAATAACGCTTGGTGTCAGTCACTTTCGTTCGCCTTCCCGCCAGCGACAAAACTCCGTGTTTGCCCAACAAATCTCCCAAAGCGCAGCGTTCGTGTGCGTCTCCATTGCAATCGTAATTTCTGCCATCCAGCGCCATCTGTGTCAAGTCAAAAGAACGAGATGCAAAATTTCAAAAAATCTAACCAGCAGTACTGAAACGAAGGAAATGGTTTTACCCTGAAAGGGTTGTAGAGCGGTCCAGCACTGCGGCACCTGTTTTGCCAGTCGTGGTAGTCTTTGTCTATCGTTCCTGCATGGATGAACCACTGATGGTTGGAAGAAGCGTTCGTGCTCCCATCGCTGTACAGCAATCCTTCTATGAAGATGCTCGTCTCAGGATCCTCTTCGGACCACTGCGTCAAACTGACTCTCCCGGACAAGGGATAGTTGAAATTGGCTTCTGCCAACACCGCGCTTTCGCTTTCAATGTTGGCGCACAGCCATTGGCTCCCATTGCTGAAATAGAGCATGAGCGACCGCCCCAAGATGCTGTGGGACCCAAACAAGGGCAGTTGAGGGTAGTACTCGAGCCAGGTCAGCGAATCCACATCGCGAAGTTTGCGATCCAGCTCGTCCAAGGGCAAAACGTCCGGCGAGCCCACGCCAGGCTTATAAGCCTCTCCAGCTTCCAAACACGTTTCATTGGTTGAGGTACGGTGCTGGAACCTTAAAGGGAACTCATGCACGGCTAATTTCCCCGCCTGGTTGGCTAAACCTAAAGACAACAACACAGGGAAGACAGTAAAGGAATAAGTTTGTTTTCTTCCTTATACCGGTCATGTTGACAAGCAGGCGCGTGGGGTGATAGATGTACCGCTGCTGCATAGTTATTTCTCCGACGACTCCGTCACGTGACATCAACGCGGTAGCTTGACGAGCTTTGGCATAATGCAAGGGAGCGCAAGACCAGATCTGTGCAGATTCGTCGAGTAGCACAACGTGCAAAGCGCGCGGTCCCTCCAAATTCGGCAACGCAAACATGGGATAGGAAAACAGCTTACGCGGGGGTTCTCTGGAGTTTCCCACAACTGACATCTTCCCAAACCTGTCTCACAATTAGGGGGCGATGGAAACATCAGAGACAGTTCAAAGCCCTTTTTAAGCCTTTTTTACCTGGCACTGAGGTCCCCCACGGCGCACTGATGTCCATGACAGTCTTGTTCTTGGCCACGGCCGTCAGGATCGTACAGGATTTGCAAGGCATCGCAGCCTTGGCGACTACGCTCCACGCCTGAATCCAAGACGTCCGTGGCATACAAACGCCATCGGTAACTGGCCGCTGCAGTGTTTTGCAGTCCAGGGCGGAGATCCGAGATGATCATGGTATCCGGCCCATCGGCAAACGGAGGAGACCACGTGTAGAAAACCACTGATCCTGAGATGGGGGTGAGAAAACGAGCCACTGCGATCTCCAATCCGTCCAGCGGCTACGCAAAAGGGAAATTATAGGTCCATTTTTAGAGCTTTAAGGTTAAGACTTTGAAACGCTATTTTTTTGGTACCATAATAGAAGCACATAAGCGTGACGGACCATCTAAAACGAGACTTCGTCCCCAAAGAGATCCTACGCCTGTTAGATTGACGTTGGGCAAGCCTAAATCAACAGGCTTGGTGACAGGTAGCAATACATGCCCCAAACGGTCTGTCAGATCGAATAATCTAGACAAATGAAAAAGAACTGTTACTCAAGAACACCAATATATATTCTACAAATATAAATCAATATCTTTCTACCTTTCGCCGACAGTATCTCTATCGCATTTAACCTGTTTAGTCAGATCTATGGGCAGGGCATGAATATACCATTTATATTCGCTCGCTTCGGATTGGAGCTCGGATGACAAGTCTACTCTTACGATAGCGCGTCCTTGAGCTTCAGAAAAGGAAAACCCGACACTGCCACGAAATCCTTCCTGTAAGAACATCGCATACAATTCGACGGATGTGGCTTGCGCTTTCATCAATGCTGTACAGATATCCACCGAAAAGACAGAGAAACCAAAATAATCATCAATTTAACGTGCTTTTTTTTTTTTTTTTTGCATTAAACCGGCGTAGGCTCGCGCCTATTGCCTTTAACGTGCTTTTAAGCCACGATTAGTTATATGAGCATTTGATTTTATTGAATCTTATTGAATCTTACCAGGCAAGCATAGCAGTGACAAGATAAACACACTTAGAAGCTTCATTTCTCTAGGTATTTGTAGCAGTTACGTATTAAGTAAGAAGGCCAATTAAGTAAGCGGTCCAATTAGGTAAATTCGTGAGAAACTTGCATATTTGTGGAGTTCCGGCTTTCCAGCTGTTGCTGTTCGACCCCATTTTCTAGCCACGCCTGAAAGGAGGCACGCTTATAGCTTAACCAGGCCCAAAGCAGAAAAAAGGTACGGTTAGGTTCAGCTTAGTCACGCCTAAACAGAAAGAAGGCACGTTTAGTAGACCGAAAGGCACGATTAGCTAAGATTCGCAGCGCCTAAAGAAGAAAGAAAGGCACGGTTAGCCCTGTATTGTCACGCATAGCGAACTGCGAAAGGATAGAAAGTCAACGCCTCTATTATTTGCTTTTGATAAAACTACCCAAGCCCAAACAAACCCACGTTGCTTTTGGACAAGATAAAACGTTTACGCGGCAGTAAGCACAATTTAATGCTTCCCTGGCGTACTCTACAAAATGGGATAGTAGTACGATGTTAATTTGCAAGGTTTGCTCCGGAGATGGATTTGAAAAAGTAGATGGATTTTTCACCTGCAGACAATGCGGAACTGTCTCGGAGGTAAGCTTGTCTTCGTTAGACGTTACCCCTGCAAGCATTGTTAAATTGATCATTTTTTTCAGGACATTCGCGATGAGCTCCAGGATTTCATGACGTTTTCGCAACCCAGCCATCATTCAGCTATTATACGACTGCCCCGATCGTCCCGAGATGGAGAGTCATCAGATCCCGAAAACAGTAATTCCTATCGTTTTGGAAGAAAGCCATTCACAAAATGCATTCATAGGAGTAGTAGTCAAGTCATGGAACATTTATGAAGCGTTTACAATCATTCTCCGGCGTATGACGGACGATTGCATCAAGTGCGGAGCTTCCCCGGAAATTGAACCCGTCGTATTTACCTTATGGGCCCAATATCTCCAAAAGTTGAACGTGGCTTTTGGCGGCAACTCAACTGTGGGCGTAACGTCCGACGAAAGTGACCTCGAAGGCAGCCAGAAAGATCGAGACCTCATTTTCTGTCACAGGCAAAGGTGTGCATTCGTTCGAGCAGCCAAATTCTGTCTTATCTTCCTGTTTTGGTAGTCAGTTGTCTCTAAAAAGAACGAAGAAGCGGCGGAGATCCGTCCAGAGCAGCGGCGCGGAATCCGACACCTCAGTAGAAGGGGACAGTAGGCGAGTCAAAAAGAAGCTCATCGTAAGCTCCTAATAAAACGATCTCCTTTTGGAGCACATGGCTAACTTTTGCTTTGGCTTAGAAATCTTTTGTGCAACGCGAGATGAGCGTCGACGACTTGACAGCGGACTTGTATGAATTTGAGGACAACGATCAGTCTGTGAGGCCTCCTGGGTAAGAACTTGAAAAACTAACGCTATTTTATTAGCTATTTTATTCTGTCGACTAACTTTTCTTAGGAAGAGAGCTCGTTCCAGAATGTCGTCTTTTCTGAACGTTAGCGAGTGCAATATGTCTATTATAACAGAAGAAAGTACTCCAGAACCGGATTTGGCCCGGCACACGTCACTGATCTATGAGCCCGAATATCTTTCCTTGAACAAGATGTTGGCCTTTGTCTACTTGGCGCTGCGTCTCACGCGGGATAAGCTCGCCGTGTACGACATCATAAGGTATAAACCAGTCCCCTTTTCACAAAAAAAAAAGTTCAAACTTTGACTTGCTACTGAAGATGGGCCAGCGAAGGTCATGTGCTCTATTCCGAAGCCTGGGCCCATTTATCCCAGGAAATGTCACTTAGCGGGGCCGATATGGTCATTTTCGGGAAACAGTGTGGCTTTTTCGCAGTGCTACCTTCCACCAATCAACTCCGGGACAAAGCCAAGCGGCTGGCCTGCTTACTAGCCGTACCTACCCTTCCAAAACAACCGGTGCTTCCCCTGGTAGAAAGACTAGTAACCGATTTGCAGCTACCTAGTAAGTTGTCTTGTTCACCTTCCTCGAACCTAAAAGTTACGTGTTCCATTTACCTGAGCAGGCGAGATGGTTTCGGTGGTGCTCAAACTCATGGACCAACATTACGACTTGGAGAACCTGCCACCCAGGGAAGACTTGGCCTCGTATTCTTCCGGCTGCGCCGAAGTGCAAGCTGTATCGTGGGTACTAGTCGCCATGAAAGTTGTACTAGGGATGGACGGTTCCACGGAAACTCTGCTTTCAGACTTGGCCCGACAGGTGAATCTCGCCTTGGGAGTATCCGCCTGGCCCTGTGCCCAACCCAACGTGAAATCGAAGCAGGTCTTGTTCGACTTGTATGCCTGGATGCGTTTTATTGAGCTGCGAACCCACACGTTGATAGGCCAAGGTGTTACCATGCACTCTATGCCGTTGTCCTACACCCTGCATTGCTCCTCCTTCGAGGGATTCTGCCGCAAAAACATCACTTCTCGGCCAGTACCGGTGTTAAGTAAGTTTTAAGTTACTTTAGTGATTCTTGCCATTCTTTTGAAAATGTTTAGTATTGTCTGAATCTTTCAATCTTTTTTCTTTCTCACCAGGCGACAAAGACCAACGAAAGAAGGGGAGGCCTTTCAAGAAGTTTCTAACTCAATTCGGCTGCGAATCAGCTTCCCGAGTATCTGACAAGGCGCCGACACTCTTTTCGCAGCATGGCTTGATCGAAAAGTTCATCAAAGAGTAAAAAACCCAGAGAATTTCAAGCTGCTCATTGTTTTGCCTCAACTTCCGTCTTTTTAGAGGTACGATCTCTGGAACCGGCGCTGCTCAGCTCCAGCAACACTTCCCGGCCACCAAACTCGAATGTTTCCTTGAGCCCGCGGAAATGAATCAAACACTACAGCCTTTAGGCATTCAAATTAACTGGACTGCTCCCCTGGCTCGCGACGTTTGCATTCACCCGTTCTGGCACGGCGCCAGGGAGAAGAACGTGTACGTTACGGCACAAAAAAAGCTGCGACATAACAAGCGAGTCAAGAGAATCGATGAAAAGCTGCATCTAAAACAACCTGCGAGTGATGTTCATGGCACTCATGTTCTGAATTGCCAGTTACCGCTTTCCCAATACTGGGTGTACCGTGCTAGTACTAAGCGAGCTAGTCAGGAGGATTGGGAGCATTTCACGCAACAATTCCCGGCTTCCTTCGTGTGGTTGCTCAACACTTGCAGCGCGCTGGTTTGGGAACATCCCCGGTTTGTGTACGAAGAGATGAGTCGTTTAGAAGTTCTGCTCTTCCAGGTCAAGCCGCACGGCCAGTTGTAACCCTTCTAAAGCTCTATTTTTTATTATGACTTGCACGCGCCACACATACAAAACAATCTAAATAACAAGTTCAAGTTCAAATTCAAGAGTGACAAGTTCTGCATTGCAGAGGTTAGGTTACCAGAATTTCGCTTTTATCGCGCCTGTTCTCCGCCACCCGAAGCTCCGGACATCATGAAGAAAATGACTACAGGAATCACGTACATCCACTGCAAATAAAAGGGCAACAGAACTAAATGACTGAAGAACAGTTACGAAGCGCAGTTTTAAATCCTTACGTATTTGGCTATGAAGGAACGATTGTCCTTCACTTCACCGGTTTCCCGACTCGCTTTTTCTTGCTCCATGCGCTGGACGTATGACGCAGTATCGGGCTGAGGGCCTTGTTCCACATAACTGACGAGGAGATCCGTATCCGCGTAAAGTCCTCTGGTAAAGTCGGGGTGGCCTGAGCAAGGGATATGCTGCGGAGCGTAGTTTACAGCCACGACTTGACTAAACGGATCCAACTGCAGCATGAGCTTCTCGCGAAAGGATGCGCAAATTGAATCCTTTTCAAGAAAATCAATAGATTGATTTAAAATGCTGGAAAATTAACGTAATATTGAGTTTACTGCTGGAAGGTACGTTAAGAACTGGGCGAGTTTATTGGAAGCACCAGAGGTCAAGGCTTTTAATCGGTACATTCCGCCGTTACCAGACAATGCCTAATCAAAAACAACTTAAACAGCGAAACAAAATGGAAAATTTGAAGGGGTAAAGAAACGAACATCTAGTGCAGACCCGTGATCGCCGTCAAACATTATTGTCTCGTACTGGTGTGCAGCAGATCGCAGACTTTTAACTCTTATCTGGCCTCTCGTTTCGAAGGAAGGATTTCTTGATAAATCCGTGCTGTAATGGAGTCGCATTAATAAGTTTCCATCAAAATCGGCTTCCTACAACACAATACCAATTACCATACTGTCGCGGTCGGTCCTCTTGTATTTCTTTCGATCCCAAGCCCCCGACTGACTTTAACATGCCTTTTTCTCCCTTTTATACCCCTTTGCACACGTATAAAAAGAACAGAAACGTTTCTAGAATGCTCGTCTAGAAAACCAAGGATAACAAAAGAATCAGGCACTCAAATTCAAAACTACACACGTTAGTCGTTACACAGACATTCAGAACTAAAAACGTTACAATACCAAATTATTCATAAAATCTAACCGGGCAAAGCGTATAGAACTTGCGTTCCTACCTGAGAAAAGGCTGTACAGACAAACTGCAGTACAAATACTGATAAAAGACGCTTGTTTGCCATTACAAATCAATTGTTATGGTTCCTTCCCAAGAAAATAGTAATGATTAATCAAAACAAAAGAGTAGGAAAAGAAAAGTAAGAGCATTTGAGTTGTTGAGAAATTGAATCGTGAGAACTAAGACAGGAACGCCGTCTAGAGGTAACCGTTGTTATTTCTAGTGACATTCTAAGAAGTGCAATGCAACCCGCGAATAAACTAATGACGCTTTGGTTGCATTTACCGCTATTTAGATACACTCAAAGCCATCTAAGAATAGGACAGGGAACTCCAAAGCTTTTGTTTACAGCGGAAGTGGTTTATCTCTCATTTTAAAATAAATAATTTGCGCTCAGATAGGTCGGCTTAAATATGGCAAATTTACTTTTGCGCCGTTTTGCTGTAGAAAAGCAAAAAATTGTACCTTTTCTGCAATGCGTGCATTCGTCTTCTGCTGGTAATTCCCTCCAGACTCGGAAACCTGAAGATTTGATTACTCACACGGGACAGGTAAACAATTTAAAAATCAGTCTATAACTTGAACCTGTTTTCATTGAATCTTTTAGCGTTATTACATGAAAGACATTATTACTATACAATTATTGTTTGATTATTTGACGTTAACGAAATGTGGAAACTATTTTCTCTGGTTTTCTTTGCTTAGCAATGGGAAGCTGACGATAGTCGAATGGCTCGGTTTGTGGAAAGACCTAAGCAAGTTACTCCCATGAGAGCCATTGACCTGATTGCGAAAGTTCCCCCCAAAGTGGTCAAGCAAAGGGTCGTAGCTTGTGACGGCGGTGGCGGCGCTTTGGGACACCCCAAAGTGTACATTAACCTGGTAAAAGAACGAATGGAATCCTAAATTGGAATCCGTACTAATTAACACTGTAACCAGGACCAACCGGGAGCTCATGATTGTGGCTATTGCGGACTAAGGTTCAAGAAAGATGACAGTCATGGCCATCACTAAAAGGACTGCGCTATTCGCATACTGTAGAAAGTGGTTTGTCTGAGAATAAAGGCTCTTGTAAAGTAAATAGTAGAAGTAGATGAAGCGATTCACTCCATTCTGAACTCCGCTTCGGAATGTATGTCCAACTCATGGTCCAACTAGTGCATAAACGATAAAGCGAAGAAAAGCCCGAGCTTTCGTTCCCTAGACATGAGGGGTAATAGCTCATAATGAACGTTCTACGCATTCTTGGTTGCGGGACGCTAGAACTCACAGCTGATAGGTTGATAAACTTGATAACCACTGCAATGTTCGCTCGAGGCTCGCAACAAGTTCCTAGTCTAGTAAGAGCATTTCATAGAATGAACAGCACCATCCAAAGTGGAAAATTAGCAGGCAAAATAGCTGTTGTCACCGCATCCACAGATGGGTAAGAAATTCATACGAAACTGGCATATTTCACTGTTGCTCATTTACACAATTTATCTTCTTTATATGTTTCCTAGCATCGGATTGGCAATCGCTACGCATTTGGCGAAAGACGGAGCTCAAGTTGTCGTCAGCTCCCGCAAAGAAGCCAACGTACTTCGAACGGTGAACCTACTGAAGGCGCAAGGTTTGTCCGTACTGGGAATTCCTTGTCACGTAGGAAAAGCCTCCGACCGCGAACGACTTGTCCAAGAGGTTAAAACGCTCGTTATCTTTCTACTTAAAACCTGTTACTAAAATGCTGTATTTTTTAGACAGTGGAGAAGTTCGGAGGAATTGATATTCTCGTTTCAAACGCAGCTGTAAATCCGGTTTTTGGACCCATGTTGGACGTACGTTAAGCAATTTTTCCCTTTTCAATTGGATTTAATAATTGAACTAATAAGAGATTTGTCTTGTAGTGCCCGGAAGAAGCATGGGACAAGATATTCGACATTAACGTTAAAGCTGCCTTCTTGTTAACCCAAAAAGTGGTTCCGATTATGGAGAAACGGAACGGGGGTTCTATTGTTTTCATTTCCTCTATTGGCGGCTATCACCCTTTTTCAGTAATTTAACGAAATTGGCATGGGTTGGACAAAAGAGGAAAACAGAGATTTTTTGATTTACTGTTTTAATGTAGGCCCTTGGAGTGTATTCCGTAAGTAAAACTGCACTCTTGGGTCTTACCAAAGCGTTATCATCGCAGTGTGCTGGCAGCAATATCCGCGTGAATTGTGTAGCCCCTGGAGTGATAGAAACCAAGTTTAGTGGCGCGGTAAGTACTTTCAAAACGGTCATCTTCAGAAATTAAACCTCGGGTTTTTGATTTCCCTGTAGTTGGTGGATAATGAGGCGGTTCGGGAGAAAGTGCTCGAACAAATCCCCTTGGGAAGGTAATAATCGTGAACAATCTGGTCATGTTTGCGATAACTTTCCAACACATCCTTATAGGATTGGGCAGCCACGTGATATTGGAGGCATAGTTTCCTTTTTGGCGTCCGAAGATGCTTCGTATGTAACCGGGGAAACGTTCGTCGTAGCCGGTGGAATGCCTTCAAGGCTCTAATTCCTTTTAAAAGTGAAATGAGGACCATTTATGGGTCTAATCCCAGTAGTGATCAAATTGATCCTACTCTTCCGCTCAACTGCTAAAATATGGAGCTTTACTGATTCGGAGAGAACTGTTAGCTTGGATTAGAGTTTATAAACTGCAATAAAGTTGTATTTATCCAAGCATGAGCCTCTTTCGGCCTCTTTGTCGCACTTCTTCGAATTTCTTCAGTACTTCAGTGGATTCCGCACGGTTGGTTTGCGTATAGCCTTGTAAGATGGCCGCGAAAATGAATTCCGATTGGGGATGGGAGCTTAAAAGCGCTCGTTCTAACACATACAGGTCGACTCCTTTATCTTCCGGTGTGGCGTTAACGTAACTTAACCCGAAATCTATCATGGATAATTTCATTGGATTCCGCTCTGTTATCAGAATGTTGGATGTGGTTAAATCGCCGTGGATGATGTTGTGCATATGTAACTGGCCAATATTGTGACCGATCAGGCATGACAGATCGCTGATGACTGATTTGTTAGTTTCCTTGTCTTGCATGGTTTCAACGAGAAAAGCTTTCGCTGTGATGGCTGTGCTAAAGTGTTCCATGTAAATGCAGTTTAACTTGTAGTCCACGTAGTAAACCAGAGGTGCGTGTACGCCTACAAGAACAAGACCCGTTAACAAAGACAAGACAGCAGTATGGTCTCTTACCAATAGCTCTGCAGCGAGCTAAGGCACGGATTTCATTTTTCATGCGTTCCCACGTCAACTCCTTGTCGAGGTCTTCATGCCGGTACTTTTTCGCAAATCTTTCCTTGACTAGACATGGCTTCCCATAGATTTCTCCGGCATATAACCTAGCTTCTGCTCCTTGCCTTACTAGCTTAAAGTCTGAACTCATCTTAAGTAAACCACCGGTCTAAAACAACTTGTTGTTTTAGACTTTCACAAAGCTACTTTGGATCCTGAAAGTCAGGCAACCCGCAACGACCGCAACAACCATAGCAGCTTGCATGTGATTTAACGATAATTGAAAAAATACGGAATTATTTTTTGTATATGCTTAGGATGGATTTGCAAACCATCGCGATTGTATGTATTGGTAATATGGGAAGAACAGATAATGCCTCTAAGGTGTCTTGGATGCTTTTACAGGCGTTTTGCTTTTCCCCGGGAACACACGCGGACGTACTGTACCTCACACCACAATTATAAATGTTACTAATTTCTAGATAAAACACAAGTTTTTAGAACAATACCCAAAGGCACACACAATCGCATCCAGTTTTGGCCAATAGCTCAATTCAAAAAGAAAACCCTTGGACAGTCTAGATAGGTTCGAGGCTATTTACATTTCTTTTTGCTCCTCCAGTTTCACTATTTTCCAAATTCTGATTTTGAGAGCGGAGAGCATTCAAAGGCATGCCCATGAACATGGGGACAGCATCGCGTTGACTAGTAGCAGTACGCTTCCCCTCATTAGCTGCCGCGTTCCTCAAAGAAAATTGTCGTTTGAGCCTCGAATACCGTAAGGGATCCAGAGGATTCATATACCGGAAAAGGCCATCTCCCGGTAGTCCAGGGGAAAGGGTACGTCCCCGGTACCAGTACCGGTACGTGAAAAACCAAACTAATACCGCAACGGCCGAGGCCAGAAACTTCTCAACCATCGTGTGAAAGTACAAAACCGTCGAAATTAACATAACATCCCAAAGCACCGCCAATCCCGTCATCGCAATAAACAAGGCTCGTACATACGGCGTAAACCGCCTGTAATCTTCTTTGAGCTTCTCAAACTGGTCTCTCGGCAACGATTCCAATCCTGTGTCCTCTTTATCGTCGTCGGCACATACGACTGTCCGATTGTGCTCCTCGATGCGGATGCAATCTTTGATTCCTTCCCAGCCAATCAGCGCTTTGGCTTCTTCCATGATGATTAAGCTGCAATAAACGAGTATAAAACTGTGGCCCGAGACCGATAACGTTTGCCAGGTCGCTCCTTTGGCCAAGCAATGCTTTTTAGTTTGCTGCTGGGCTTTGCTGCAATACCCGAAGTTCTCTTCGAAGTGGACAAAAGAGGAGGTCCAGAACCACCAAAAGGCGGTGGCCGTCACTAAGCGGCAAAAGTGGCGCCGGATTTTCAATTCTTCGCCGCAGCAGTAGATGCGAGTGGTCAGGTACATGAATACACCCACGACGACCATAGTCCATGCCCAACTTAACTTGACGAAGTACTGGTTGAAGATGTTCTCTTTCCGCGAAAAGTAAGAGCGAGGCATGGGTAACGTGTCGGACACGACGCTGCCGGCGAAAACGACCAACAAATAGACGCCGACTTTGATGGAGGGGTCGATAAAGAGGATTTTTCGGCAAATATGGACCAACATAAGCAGTAAAACTTGCGGGACTGAGGTCGGATCAGGTAAAGGCTTGGTTCCTTTGGCGGTACTTCGACTGGCATCGGTGGACGGCCGGAAATTCATTGTTGCCACGGGTGAACCAGGTGGACGGATAGAACGACGAGCTAAATTCTTGCTAGATGATGACATGTTTTCATTGATATACAATCAATTAGATTTCTTTTAAATAAAAACTGATTCACTTGACAAGGATTACAACAATGTTTACGTTTTTCTGTTTCTTCATCGGGTTCCTTTGAGGCAACCTAGATGGCGTGTGCAATAGTTTCGTTCAACAATTAAATTTAGCCAAGTTTTGCAAGAATACTTTTTGAAATATACTACAGCTATGTAGCTGAGTATTCTACAATTTTTGATAAAATGACAAATAAATTTTCAGCTTTTTCAAGGAAGCTCAAGACATTTGGAGGTCAAAATGGCGATTGAGAGGTATCTTTATGGAATGGATCTTTTATTAAAATAATGAGACATGACATAGCCAAACTAAGTGATTTTAGCTATCTGATCGAACTTTGAGGTCAGTTAAGTCCATGGCTTCTTGCTGAGGGGAACTTTCTTCTGAGCTTGGGGAGGATTCATGAGTCTGGATAGGCTCGCTTGGTACTTGTTGGTACTCGGACGGCAGTTCTTCAAGAGGTTCTGCTGTCTTTTCGACGGTCGCCTCTGCAATTGGCTGATCAACTACAGGTTTGGGTGCGATAGACTTCAATCTTGCCCGAGCTTCTTCGGATAAGAGCAAAGATTCCACGTAATCTAGAATGCGAGGATCGGAAGAGTCTCGCAGTTTCGGCTCCAGCGAACCCTTTTACAAGACACATCACCTTTAGTACAGAACACAAGTCAAGCTTCGATTCACCTTTAATTTTTCGATATAGCTGACTCCGCCCACCCACTCTTCCTCGAAATTGATAGCGTCAGGCGTTCCTTTGTAAAACTCGGCACATCGTTGCTACAAGTAAACCGAACGCGGCTAAATTAAACGCCAAGAAAACTCGAGGAATCAAGCAAAGAAAGACATTTACCATTTGATCAAGAATATCGTCCGCCAAACTAGGATCGGATAAAACGTTATGTTGCATCGACATTGGTCGAGCGACTTCCTGCGGCCTGGACTCGGAAGGGGGCGTGACCCAATAGCACGCAACCGATGACGTTGTAGTGACAACCGTACTGTCAGCGCGGTGATACGGAGCTTCAAATATAAGCAAAATACGTCACAATTACTCAGATTTTTCTAAAAGGAAATGTGCCAATTTACAGCAGATTAGGCCTATGCATGGTTTATAGGCGGTATCGTTGCTCCCTTTCATCTTTATCTCATATTCCAGCTGCACATCGATATCGCGAACAGATGGAGTGGCGGGGGAGGACGGATGACTGTGGTACCAGCCGACCAACTGCAATCTCCGCTTTTCGATTTCAGAAGCAATGGCCATTTCGACAGCCGGCGCTCGTTCTCTGTCTCCCAAGCGATTGAGACAAGGGAAAGCTCGCATAATAATGAGGTCTATGCGTTGGCGAAGAAATATAAAAAATACAACTATGTATTAAGAAAATGAATCAAAATGAAGTAGATTTTTACTGTGAGCGTTCACATCCCATACTCCAGCCAGGTATCCCACTACTTCTGATGACGTAATGTGGCTGTGGAAGTCGACCACCATCAGAGCAGCAGAACTGCAGGATACGTGGAAAGGCTGAAGTTTGCCCAGCGTAGAAAATGCAGTCATTTCCACTAAAATACTCGTATCCCTAAATTAAAACTAGCATTACATTTAGGGGGAAATGCGGGCAAAGTTTACGTAATGGATTGCCGATTGCCCAAATTGTGGTGTTGTACTATCGCTTTTTCGTCGGAAGCTGCACTACAGGGCTTATTATTACCGTCTTTAGTTCCTAAAAAATCAGAAATCAGGCTTTGTTCCTGGGAATGTGTGCTTTAAGGAGGTTTTACCTGTGTCATGAGTGTCCCTATCGGAATCAAGGCGACGTTTCTTCATCCATTCCGTTCTATAGACTCCGACTTTTTTACTGGAACTGTGGGACTGTTTATAAACGATTGTCGATTATTAGGATTTGAACTTCAAAAGTATTTTTTCTTAGATTGAGATACTTGGATCTTCGTAGATAGGTAGGGCTACGTATAAGTTTACCTCATCTTCAGCAAAGTCTTCTTCTTCAAGAATTGCTTGTTCTTCACACATGGAATTATTTAAAATGTCTTTTTCATCCCCCGGCAACTGTACCGAAATCGTAGCCATCGCATATAAACTGCATTATTTCAAGAACCATGTCTCAGATAAATCCATAGATGGCGATACTCACCAAGTAAATTTAATTCTTAGTAACGCCCCCATAATACTTGGGCACTTTTTAGCGCGAAATTGTTTTGGCTTAGGTTTTGAGTTGTAATGAAAGGTTGAAGCAGGTAAAACGTCTTGTGGCATTGCATTTAAGGTACCAAACTGCGTAATAATTTGATTCTTGTTTTTAATATTGCGTAAATCCAATGCTATTCCAATTCTGAACTTTGTGCGTATAATATGTCTTTCAACCTGTCTAAATGAGGATTCATAAGGAGTTAAAAAAGGGCTATTTGAAACATCAGTAAATTTGAACGTATTGTGTTTTAGACTACAGACTAGGATGAAAGAGCCTCTACGAGAAGCTCTGGATTCGGAAAACCTTACTTCCAGAAGCAATGGACCCAAACTCGAACGCTTAATCGAAGAATGGTCCAGTGATGACGAGGAAAACGACACCAAAACGATTAAAAATCCAGTCAAAGTTGAACAGAAAGCCCCAATAGCTTTAAACGATAGTAATAATCGCAAGGTTTACCCTTTGTTCAACAAAGGCATACGACCCACACCTTATCCTTTACCCAAGTCAGTAAAAATAAACCGATTTTTCCTTATTCTTGGTTATAACGTTCGAATTCCTTTGCGTAGCAAACCTTCCGCAACCCAGGGCAAAGAAAAGCTGTCCAAATGGCTTCGTCCTATCAAATGCAAGGACGGAAAGATGCAGATGATCTTAGACGCCGGCCAAAAACGCTTTGGCGCCAAACAGTGTCAAACCTGTGGATTAGTTTACGTGGTAGCTGAACCGGAAGATGAAAAACTTCACCTGGAACACCATACCACTTTAAATATTCTACGTCACAATGTACATAGACAACGAAATCCCTTTCGTTCATATGTTCGCTTATCCTTCACAATGTGTTATTATTATATAGCCATTTTTTATTTATTGAAGGGGTGGAAAGACGAACGCATAGTGGGAAGATTTGGAGGCGATCGCGTCATTATGGTAGAACCTGGCGATCCTTCATTTCACCTAAAGAGAGCCCAAGCCATTCTCGACATGGTTAACTCAGAATTGGGTTATAACGGAGAATTCACCCTCGCAAAGGGGAACAAAGTACTAAGCTATAGAATAAACTGGTCAGGAGAGGAGTTCTTTAAATTCTATATTTTCTTTTTTAGTTATTTCTATACGTAACGGAAAAGAAGATTGTGGGCTTGTTATTATCGGAAGAAATCCGCGAAGCTTACCGAGTCATTCCGAGTACTTGTGATAGCAAAGAAAAGCCCCAACTTTGCAGAACAACCGTTCCAGAAAAGGCGTTCATTGGAGTTAGTAGGATTTGGACTCAAGCAAAGTATCGGCACAAGAAATTCGGAATGCGCTTAGTGGACGTCATGAGGTAAAAAATTACTCTTTCTGTCTATTTATTCTTATTTTCTTTTCTCTAACCTTTTTTCCTTAAAGGATGCACGTGTTTTATGGAAAAGTGGTTTTAAGCTCAGAAGTGGCCTTTTCGTCGCCTACTGAAGCAGGGGCGGCTTTTGCAGCTAGTTACACAAAAACTGCATCGTTTTTAGTGTACGATTAACTTATTTACTTTAGCCTATGTCTTGAAGAACTGTTTGTAAACCTGAACTTTTCTATGTAAATCTTTGAACAGCTATCTAAATGTGGCCTTTTGTATTCTCAAAACTCATGTTTTTTAAATAAAGAAAGTTATACAGCGTTGCGATATGCAACGCTGTTTACGACGCCGTGTTGTTTCAAAATGACGGAAACTGACGTTTTTCGCAACACGTTCTCCAAAGTCTAGGACACCTATCTCGTGTGGTACGTTTGAAAGGCCTGGCACACGGCTCTGGTGTGCTTTAGCAGGACGAAATCAAGGGAGAAATTTCAGGCCTCAACCGCCTGGTGCCGCCGCAAACTGTTTATGTACAAATCCCACATTAATTTCCACGTGCGCTTGGGAGCACCGCAAATTATCCCACGTTAATTTCCACGTGTTGATTTCCAAACATGAGCTGGATTTGCGACACTAAAAAAGCGTGTCCGAACTGTGCAACAGTTCAGCATTTCATGCGTAAGACCTGCACGAAATGTGGCGTCAATACTCAATTTCGAGACGAAATTGAGCAGAAGCGCGCATCCGATCTGGAAGCGTGCTATGAAAAACCAAAAAGGAAGACAGGCTTCCGTTACGCGTAACACTAACAGTGTAAACCGCATTAAGAAGCAGATCTTGAAATACGTAAGTGAAGCTGCAATTAACACATAGCTCAAGATATTAATGTAATT
>JAGJRP010000520.1:0-40537 GCA_022832235.1 Lepidurus couesii | reverse complement strand
AGGGGTTCTTCAGCCAGAACACTTATTTTGGTCTCCTCTATAACATATTTTTTTATTTTTTTGCACTTGACTCCCCCTTTAAGTAACAGAAAAGCTAAATGCGAAGTGAAGTTGTAAAAATGTGGAGCTTGAACCAAATTCCGGCAGATGGCCATGCTGAACTTGGGGGGAGGACCCGACCTTTGGACTTGTTTTCGATGCTTTAAGCCTGGTGCACACTGGAGTGTCGTTTATGTCAACATACACAACATACGACATACGACTAGTAACACGTGCCTTTCGTGTCATATCATGCATGCCTTGAACTATGTATGTCAAAAGTTTTAAAGTTATCTTATTTTTAGAGAGGAGGAATGTATTCATAGTAGAGTGATTCATTTTTACAGGGCACATGGAAGACCTGGCTAATTTTGAATCTTTGGATAAGGTGACATTTGCATCATACGATGCGCACATTTATTTATGAGTGAGCAGGGGAAGGTCGTATTCGGTAGCGGACTTCGATGTTCATCGTAGTGAAACTCGAAGCAGCAATAAGCATCATCTGTACACCACACCTAGGACGTTGAAGGACGAGACGACTTGTTTGTCCAGAAAGGGCAGCTTGGCCTGTCTTATGCATAGCTTCGGGTCTACTTCCTTTCATGAAGCACGTGCTTGGAATCTTCCCAGCAATGTGTAGGGAAGTCTCACGCCACATTGGCACTTTACGGCCGCAAATCTTCCAACTTGCTATTTCTTTCACGTCAGATTAATGGGTAAAAGGAGGCGGTATAGTTAAAATTGAAGATGGGAATGTGTTTGTTGTGGAGATAGGCGGTATAGAAACTTGGGGAAGAGGAAGAGTTAAAGCCCGTCTGATGTTTTATCGTGTTGGATGACGGACCTCCTGGATAAATGACGACTTCCGCAAAATGCCGCGATGTAGTTTTAAAGGGTGGGTCATACGGACGACTAAGACAAAGTACATCACGCTGGCGACAATAAATCCGAAGATGCAGGTAAGATGTTCACCACGGCTACAGAGCCCCTGGAGAAGCACGGGTGTACTGCGCAGTATTATCTAGAGTGGCTGCCGAAGAAGCATCCGGGCATTTGGTTTTGAAGTGTAGGATATTTGAATTTGAGAAAAAGCGATCAGTAAGGGTACTACGACTTTCTGCAAAATCTCGAGAAGTGACAGATGATGAATCTCTTGTCAAACTCCACGTAATCGATGACATGTACGATCATCCGCAGTATTACCCCACGTGGTAACTCGCCGATGGGGATGTTTTGCGTCAAACATGGCCTTACCCTTATAATGTTGTAGAATTTGTGGAAACCTTCCCTTTCAATTTGAACTTGTAAGGATTACTTTGAGCTTAGTTGAGGCCCGTTAGAACTTCACCACCTTACTACCCAGTTGGTCTTAATGTCTGCGTATTTCTCCAAGGGGGGCACCTTTGACTCCCTTCCAACCCAACAAGAGCACGACTGGCTACCAAGTTGACCCAAGGCTTGGAGGTTTTCAATAGCCGGATTTTGGGTCACATTTAGGTGAAAGTGAACTTCACAGCCTTTTCCTGTCGGCTTACAGTGAAGGTCAGCCACAGTCGGCTGAACTTCACTCCTTTCACAGGTCTTTATTGTCAGTGGCTTGGTTACTCATAGGCCTAAGTGCAATTCTGTAGCCATAGGCATAGGCTGGCAATTTATGACTCGTCTAGGTCGACTAGGTCTACAGTCAAGGTCGAAATCCATCCTGGGAATATCCTGCCTTCGACATTCTCTTTACAGCTTCAAGTAACGTCTGTTGCCACTTTATGGAGCGTAAATTGGAATCTTTGTTTGACGTCCATGAATGGTTAATTCCTCTAAGCTGGATTTGAAGAAACATTCTGTCTGGAAGTAAAATTGCTTTCTAGTGTAGCAATTTTGACTATATTGCTTCTAGTGGAGCATTTTGTTAATTACAGATTGTTTTAAGCAAAACAGAGCATCGATGTTATCTATTTAATTCTATTGGAAAATCTGTTGCATTTATTGCTCAGTATGAGGAAATTGAAAGCTTTTGTTTTGTAAGGTTTTTCCCGCAAATATCAGTTTCATCATATGTTTCATCATGTCTTGGACCAACTTTTGTGTTTATCGTAACATCCAGGTCATGTTTCGGATTTTCCTTTCTGGTTTCGTGTTATTTCGTAACTATATCTCTTTTCTTCCTCGGTTTAAATAGTGTTATTTTATCCCAAATTAAACTGAAACCTAATTAGAATGAAGCTGCTTAAGAAAAGCAACCGTGCTAGCTTCTGGTTTCTATTCTTTATGATATAGCTATCCTGTTTCTTCTAAATGTCTCTTTACTCGCTTTTGTGCGGCGGAATCTATCCGCCCTGTTTCGAAGCATTTCAAACTTGGCGCGCAAAAGGTCACGTTGTATGTGCAATCCTCAGCGCCGCCCCGCGTGACGCTCTGGAACTTAGTCCGTGATGATGGTGGCGTCATTTCCCTTTATAAAACCACTGTTTTTCTATGATTGGGACAAAAAATCTGTTGTCTTCTCAATTCGTATGCATGTCTCTTTTTCTCACACTAAAAGGTGAAGCTGTGATTAAGCAATTTCGTGATGGGAAACCGTGCTAGAAGTGTGGAAACCGAAACGTTCGAAAATTATGGCGGGAGGATTTGAATTTCTTTGTTGTTCTTGTCTTACTTTTCACTTGACCTGACTTTTACTTGCTTGACAAGAAAAGGCTTTGCAGCCATATAATTCTTTTCTTTTAAGAAATAAACAAATAAAGGAACACGATCAGATCATTGAAAGAAGCGTGAGCGGTAGTTTCTTTTAACGACGCTCATGCGTGGGTTATAGGGCACCAATTTCCTTCTTGACACTTGATAAAACCACGGTCGAAAGGAGTGCTAGAAAAGGCGGGCTGCTAAGCTCCAGTGGGTCGGTACTCACCTAGACAAGAAGGGCTTTTAAGAGCAAGAATTTTCCCAGCAGCCAAGGCAAAAAGCCACCTCACATTCTCGCTCTACTTTCACTGGACCCTTTTGGTTTGGCCGTGCCTAGGATAGAGCTGGATCCTTTCCAGTCTTACTACTACCTGAGCTCACTGCTGCACTGCAGTTGCTGAATGACAGCTTGTCGGTGAACTGCAATTTCTCCCTCCGCCACAAGAACCCAAAGTTGTCTGCTCAGAACCCAAAGTTTTTAACCAAAATATCTTCAAAGTTTATCATTGGTGTACAGTATACTTTACCGTATCCCAATACCATACCATATCCTACCGTAAAGTTGATTATTGACCTACATCAGAGATTCCCCTGGATTACTTTTACATTTCGTCAGTGTGGCCTTCCAACGTCCCTTCTTTGCCAAAATTTGCTTTTCTTTTGACTCGTTATTACTTTTTCATTGAATTTCAGAAAAAAATATTTAAAAAATAACGAGTCATGTGAAGTTTCTTAAGATAAGTGGTGGTCAACATATCGGGTGCCACATATAAATATATATTTATTAACAAAAAAAGAAAACGGAAAG
Organism: Lepidurus couesii; assembly: GCA_022832235.1. NCBI lineage: Eukaryota > Metazoa > Arthropoda > Branchiopoda > Notostraca > Triopsidae > Lepidurus > Lepidurus couesii. The sequence goes on along the minus strand of JAGJRP010000520.1, from coordinate 37,008 downwards.
CAAAGAGCCATGGATTTCGCTGTCCACGCTGATTACTCGGACTAACGGAGTAGAGTAAACCGGACTCGCTTCTACCTGAAGATAATACAAGAAACATCTCCAGGTAAGTGCTTTCTCCCCCTCTAACTTTAGGTCTATTATTGAAGAGGATCTTCCAAGTCTTCCAATGTTTGATTTTCCGGACTTTTTCTTTTGATGTGAATGTGAGATCAAAAGATAAGGCACGAGGATGAGGTACTGGAGGTACGAAGACCAAGAAGAAGGAGGAGGACACGACACGCAGGTGGAAAGGTGTATAGTAACAAAGACAGACAGAGAGGGAGGGAGAGAGAAAGGAAGGATGAGTTTATAGCTTTAGAAAAGCGGCCAAGCTAACCTTCTTTTCCAGTGTGTGCAAAAACTTGTTTGTAAATTAATGCTCAACACCATTCCCCTATAACACACTTGAAAGTATTTTTATTTCTTTTTTTTTTTACTATTTTTTTCATCTTCAAATCAAGTGGAGCCAAAAGCACTCGTTAATTCTGGTTCTTTAAAAGGTTCTACTTACTATTTTTTTAACTATTTTTTAAATCTTAGATTCAGCCTTCAGTAGAGACAAGAAAGATCGTTAATTCAGATTCTAATTACCGTTTAGAGTGGTCTTGCTTTCTTTGGGGACTAGAAAGGATGTGGGGGAGGAGTCAGTACAGTTCTTAGGCACTCAATTGGGTGTTTTGTTCTTAGTTTTGTTGATGAAATGGTTTGCAAGCGAAACGGGGGAGAGTGGCAAGCGATAAGTTAATTAAAGCACTAGAGGAGAGCGAGTTGGGATCTGTTAAGACAAACTATAAAATTGTTTAAAAAAAACGAAAAGTTGTGCATGACCGTGACGCCATGGTAGCGGAGCGGCGGACCAGGGCGTTGGTCGGTTTCTGGGTTCCTACCGTTTTGTTTTGCTTTGCCTGTAACGGACAAAACTGACATTGTGCTCTAGTATTCTTTGAGAAAATGAATATATTTAAAACACCCGAATTGTCAAGTGATATCCTAAAGAAACGAGGCCCAAAAGTAGTTGTTGGCCTCTCCCTTCCTTCGTTTTGATTCCGGTTAACGACTTAGGCATGGGTTTTGAACAAACTGTATAGACTACTGGTTTCATATATCGAAAACTCTTACACAATAATTAAACCTGGCTACCTATTTGTGCTACTTAAAAGATATTTTAAAATTATTTCAATGAGAATCGTTAATTTATGATGTGAAATTGTTTTGAATTCCACTATGGTATTTTAGTTATTACACGAAGTAAAAGAACGAATTGCCAATCCAGTAGTGAATTTCAGCATTCACATTATATAAGGTAATCATTAATTCTCTATTAAAACGAAGCAAATTCTTAAATAGTAGCAGTTCTTGGAATTGCCCGTAAGTTTCAAGGACAAAAAATCGATTTTCCATTCATGGAACTGCTGTATAAATGATTCCCATGTCTTCTCAAACTGTAAGTGGCTGAATACTGTAAGAACAGAACGGTAAAACAATTACTATATGAACTTTCAGCGCTTTCACCACAATGGAAGGCGTGACTCGTTTTGTGATTTAAAAAAAAGTTTAAATAAGGAAAGAAAAAGACATCAAGATCATGTAATATGATTAGAAATGTGGCCTCGGCAAAAGACCCCAACTTTGGGAATAGATCACACACACTATTATACACGAAGAGTGGGATATGGGATGGGAATGAGGAACGCGAAAGTGTGTTGAAGCATCTTCGTCACGATTTAGGGTTTTATACCGGGTCCCGCACGAATACACGTTATTGTTTTTTTCTTCTTAATTTTTCTTTTCGTGTTAAGAAAACTTCACATGGCTTGTCATGTCTGTTATACAGCCAAACTCTTACTTTTTACACGTCTAACGCGTTCCAGTGAGCTTTTCAACTCTGCATTGTTATGGTGTGCGTGAGCGCAAAAAAAGAAAAAGAAATTTTGGTACATTGTTGGGAAGCTTGACAAAGTACTTTTCCTATGGACCCAAATTCTTATAAAAATAAAATAAATATATACAATAATAATAGAAATAAAAGTGTTGAAAATTAGCAATTCCAAAACGGAGACTTGTTCTTTAGAACGCAACTATAAGAATAGCATAATGGTCCAACAGGAATACCTGAAAAAAGTACCCGCATTAATGGTACGTAGTTGATTTACATTTTGTAAAAAAAATAATGAAAAAAGTGGAGGAGGACCTTTGAAATAGAGAAGGGGCACAAAAAAGAAAGGAAAAAAAGGTAATTGGAATGCTCGACAAAGTTGAAGGGAACATGATTGAACAGTTGGCAAATCTTTGGAATTTGAAATTTTTGGACTAACGCCCGTATTATCTTGTATTGTGTTGTATTGAGTTGCGTAATTGGCGCCCTTACGGCGCGCACGCGCACGGGCTAAGAATGTTTTGATCCTCTAAAATGAGGTTATTTATCGATACGATGGAATTGGGTCTTTTAGTCGATTAGCATTGGCTATTGTTATGATACAACAATAAAAATCGTTACCATTTATCTATCTTTGAAAATAGAACCAAATAAAGTACCTTAATGCTGGTAGGAAGCAATACAGAATTCATTGAGGATTAATGACAGAATGAGGGCTCTACCATAACAGGTGCAAAATATGTGAATGAGCACACAGCCTATTGAGGTCTTATCTACCTGAATCGTGAATGGAGAAACAATGTACAGTTTTAGGTTTAGTTTTGACCCGTATTCACCTTAAAGTACAACAGAAACAGCAAGCGGGAGCCTCATCTTGGAATGACGAATCTGTTTTTTGCTTTTCCGCTGACGTCAAGAAGATGAAGATGCTTTGGATACTTTTCGAAACTAGGTAAAGGGGTTAGATACATCAGGAAAAGGTGGATTCTTACAGTCCTACCAGTTTTCGAATCTGCATAATATGGCTTGAAGGGAAAATTGCATAGAGGAATCATTGTTGAGCCCCGTTTGGAATGCCTCCTGTCCTCTTCTCGAATAAGTTCCGCAGAGCCAAGAAGATAAAGCTGTCTTTAACAGGATTCTTTAAGGAGCATTTGAGAGTAGGTCATTCCTCCATTTGATCTTTTCTTTTCCTTGGGCCTCGGCGTAATTCATCAAGTTTTTTGGTACAAAATCTAGGCCAGCATCAGTATTTTTCGTACAAAAGTACCCCACAAATGGTGGGAGGGGCTCATTTAGAGTGGAGAATAGGAGAACGTTACAAGCCCAGGAAGGAAAAGATGGTTAATTAGCAGGAAATTGGGATGTTATAATGCTAGGGTTAGGACAGCGAAGATTAGTAATGAAAAGGTAGTACGTAATCATGTGTTGCCTGTTGCTTGAGAAATGGGTTGCCCGGCCGAAGAAGATTGAGGTCGAATCGGACTTGTGGAAGGAACTGAGATTATAATAGATATTTCAGGATTTTTTAGAATTACTATTTCAAATAATCATATTTCTAATCTCTTATCTTTTATTATGTTTATTGGTAGTTTTTGTAGATTTTTCAGGATTTTCGAGTAAGAGTTTTTTTTTTAATTTTCAAGGTCATTTTTGTTTTATATTTTTAAGGAATTTCTTAGATTTTCAGTATTTTCAAGTAAATTTTTTATGAACATGATATCACCACCTTACTTTCTCTCCAGCTGTTTTATGTAGATGAAGTGCTCTGGAGTAGATCAGAGATGATTAGGGGGTTTTAAGCATACCTAACCTTTCACCCGCCCACTCGCCACGTGCTTTTACCTGGGGAAAATTTGGCAAAAAGTGAAAGGGATTCTTAGTTCACGGCTTGCCAAGGATAAAAAGGGTTGACTGCAGTACATGCAAGAATTTTTTAACACACATCTCTTGAGTTATTTGTACTTTCCTCAAATTAATTCTTATTTTTTTACTGCGTTTCACATGATTGATGTTGATTGTAAAGAGTACATTGACGTCACTCTTGCAAATAATATGAATAAGATTAATAATACATTTAATAAAATAAAAATATGTAATAAAATATATGGAACAAATAATGTTAATATGAGAATGTTATTTTACTTATTTTGGACATTTAAATTAGCTTAATAGAGTCTAATTAGATTAATAATCATGTTTTTAAAATGCCAAAATAATTTTGTTTGGAATTTTTGCTATTTTTCAAAGTGTAGGAGTGCAAAGGAAAGGGTTGAAAAGCATGTTGGTCTGTTGTGCACAAATGGCTTGCCTAGCGTTAAGTCTTTAGAGCAGAAGTCTGTGAGAGTGAAAGGGCGAAAAGCCTTGGAAGTCCGTTTGCCATTGCCACCGATCTGAGCTCTGCTGGTGTTGTTCACGTTTTTAACTTTAGAAAAGAGAGAGAGAGAGTTCCTTGAGTTCCTTTTAACAATGTACTGCTATTAGAAGGGGAAGGTTGGGAGGGGGTTGCTCCGGGGATGAGTTATCTGTAATTCTTGTGCAAAATAATAATCTCGTATAAATCTCTCATGGTTGACATGCGTGTTCTTCAAAATGACCTTCACATGGAATCGGTTGCATGGTAGCTCCATATAATGGAATGCCTTACCACCTCACCCCTTTCACAAAGTGCACAAAGGTTTCCGTTTGCCTTTCTAACCTCAACAGTTTCAAGTATGGATATAGAAGATCATCTTGAACCAGAAACAAGACGACCTTCACAAGGTCTGTAGGAAGCTGACCGTTGTTCAGGTTGCTTAAGGTATACACCTAATCAGAACGGACACATCACATTACCACCAAACTTAAAACCACAATCTATAACCTCACTTCAAGTGGAAGACTTCCATCACCCACCCCCACCCTTAAGGCCGCCTTTCACTTTCAAACTGTCAGGGAAACATTATGTCCCAAAGAAACCGGTAAAGTCTGAACACTCGCCCAGAATCTTTCTCGTCTGATTATTGGGAAATCTTGTAAAAAAGTATGAATTCTTTGCAGAGTTAATAAAGAATAATAGCCAATAAATTCATAATTTGAGACATTGATTCTTTCGTATAGTATACATTATTTTTTATAAGCATTTATGGAGTTTGTTCCGCATGTTTCTGAAGAGCGGTTTTAAGTATTCGCCATTTTCCCGTGATGCAAGCGGAAGGGCATAATCGGCCAATCAGCGCGCTGCACTGACTTGGTCGGGTAACGGCTCAGCCATACGCCGACGTTCAAAGAATGGCGCGGGAAGAACAAAATTCAAAACTTTCTGAATCTTCGTATTCCAATAACTCAACTACTGTTTCGCGCATAGAGGAATGTATTATATGTTGGGCACTAGGTGCTTTACTCTTTTTTATAAGTTTTTTTTTTATATTGTCCATTAAGGGGGGATGGAGAAGACTTTCCCTTTTTAAATCATCACGGAAATCATCTTGTTTGTAAGTTTAGTTTTGAGTTGCTTCTTCTAGCCTTAGGGAATTTGAAGAACTTGATTTGGGCATCTCTATAAGAGTTCTAAGAAAGAAGCTTCTAATATAGCCTTTCACCATTACCGCACCTTCATCACGAAACATCTTCATTGAAGATATGACACGGAATGATACTTTGAGGATTCCACTTTGGGTTTTTATGTAAATTCAAAAGATGTTTGTAAGGTTTAGGCAGGTGAGGGACTACAATGTGTTTGGTATAATTGCTTAATGGTTTATTGATGTGATGAAGGTTTTAAACGAAGAAGGAATGGCCGTAGTCGTGATACAGTGATGACGTCCATACTTTGATTACCCGGGTTTTATTTTTTTACTATACATCTGAGAAAGGGAAAGTTCCTTTTCTGAAGCAAGATTCGTAGCCCCGGGCTGAAGATTCACGGTAGGATTTTTTGTATCCTTGAGGTTATATGGGAAGAAAACAGGTTAAGCTACGTGACTTCCGTTTCGTGTAAAACTTAAACCATCCCCAAATCACATTGAATGCACTCGATTTAGTACTATGTTGTCTAAGGGAGCGGCTGCCAAAAAGCAACAAGCCGGTGTTAAACGCTGCAAGACCGGCTTAAGGCAACCGTTGCGTTCGGTAGCCACATTTCGGTTCCGTAGCTGCCTTGCACCGCACCCAGTGGCCCAGGCAGGCCGGAGTAAACGCTGAAGTCCGGCGTAGGGCAGCCGTTGCCTTCGGTAGCAGCGGTTGAGTTGCGGGGCTGCATTGAACCGCCCCCGATGGCAAAGGCAGGCCGGAGTAAGCGCTGCGAGCCCGGCCAGAGCTGATTGTGGGAAAACTCATTGTGGTGTCTTGTAATTTGGAGTTTAACAGGTCTTGTAAACTTACTCAAGCGGAAAGTTTATGCATATTTTATGCTCCATTGTTTTAAAACAATGTCTTTTTTTCGTTCCAGTCACTTTAGCGTTAAAGTTATGGGAAAGAGAAGGGCACCTATACTAACTAGACCCGTTTTCTCAAACAAAATCAAATATCTAAATTGAGTGCCAATCTTTATAATTGCTTTCGCTTCTAGGAATTCGTTTCCATAACGACCCATTTACTCTTAAAAAATCAAGTCACGGTCGAATCGTAGTCTCCAAATTCCTGCCATGCTTCTTGGTTTCCCACTCTCGAGGAAATTGTGTAATGTTTTATTTTATTTTTTTGAGGAATGTTAAGGACACGAAAGATTTCGTATGCAACGTTGAACGTCTTTCCAAATTATTTCTGGCCTTGCATCTAATCATACTCGTCTAAAAATAGGGGAAGGATCCTAACAAGAATTGATTAGGATCGCGATTCCAATCCTAAATCGGGTACTTTCTAAATTGTTCATTATATTTAAAAAGTTAAAATACACCTAAAGCAATTACCAAAATGGACACTTGCCATGAAAGCATACACGAATGGATGCAATGAGGCTTGAAGGCCTTTTTTATCGTTTCCAGTGCCAAAGTGAAAATTAGGGCGCTTTGAGGGAAACTGTTTAGCTTGGGATTTGCTTCGGTTCTTTTTCTCAGTGCGTTTCTCTGATTGCTTCCCGTAGCCTTGTTTTGCGAGTCTTTTGTCCCTTTTTAGATTTTTTTTTTAAAAAGAGTATCAAACTGGGATAATAATCCTATTATCTTAATCATACAAAAGCGAGCAGCAAAAGTCCAGGAAGTTTGTGTCTGTACTTTCCCGCCTGATTGACATGAAATGAGGCTAATTGGTTTTTAATTTGGTTTACATTTTTCTTCTAGGTACACCTCAACTGCCCTCTCCTTAACCCGCGCTGCTGCCATCTGTTGCTGTCCACACAATGGGAAATCCTTGGAGAACCTTATTAAGTAATTTTCGTAAAAAAGACTTTCTTATTTCTTCATACATTGACGTAGCCTCTACCTCCTCAATAAGAAGAAAGATAAATAAATAACAAGAATAGCAAACATAAAGAATGGTAATAAACATGAACAATAAAAATAAATATAAACAATAATACCAAACAAAACAATAATAATAAAAATACACAATAATAATAAAGAAACCATAACAGTAACTTGAACAGTGATGAAGGTATGGATTATAAATAAAAGATTGAAGATAAATAATAAAGATAATATTTGATATTAAGGTGAACTCAAATTCTTTAAATTTTATTAACGTGGTTTTTAATCCCCGCTTCCTTATATTTCCAATGTTTTCTGCTCCAGTTAGTCTGGTGGTGGTTGCATGGCTCTAAACAATATTTTTTTAAAAAAAAAGGAAAGGTTCACACTTGTATGAAGTGCCAGTTTTCTCCCGTTTTCCCAAGTACTGGAGAAACTTTCTCGCATAGCTAATACGCAAGTAATGGTGCGTATCTCTTGTGAACCATACCTAAGAATGGCAGATCGAGTTCCTTGGGTTCATTTCATCTTTCCAATCTTCCCTGTAGCTATTGTTAGAATCCTTTTTTTTGTTAAACTGAAAGTTGTCAGAAGTTATCGAACCGGTTTTTTTATGTTTTAATATTTTTAACTGGGAGAAAGGAAAGAGGGGGATTTTGCGTGTGTTAAGTGATGTCCGTATGCCAGATGTCTCAAAAGAGTTTCTAGAAGGAACATTAGCATACATATAAACTGTGCGTGTATATGTGTGTGTTGGACACGGGTTCTTAGTATTCGAGTGTAACGATTGCTGTTTTTGTAGGTTTGTTAACCTGGAGTCTTGGCTTGGGTATCGTTCAAGCTGAACCCAAAAGACCGCCCAATTACCATTATGATCACATGCCGGATACTTCCTTCTCCTGCGCGGGTAAAGTCGTGGGTGGATATTATGCCGACACCGATACCGAATGCCAAATGTTCCACGTTTGCGTCCAAGTCGATGAAAACGATGTAAGTTCATCTTTGTGACTACTTAAAAGTTCATATTTTGACAAGCAGGCTCCAAATACTTTTATTTTCATTTTATTAGAATTCTAGAGCGTCTAATTAACGTCTAAAGCAGGAATTTAAAAGTTAAGTTAGCCTATACACAACTTGGTTTAAGTTGCTCATATTCCTGACGCTTAATAAACAAAGGGGCGGAGCCTTCAAATATTACGTATTGGTATCAAAGGCCACATCGATTGACATAGAAATCCTTGCCAAAACTTTGTTTACAGTTATTTTTCCTGCCGCTAGATGTTACTGGTAACTATTGGCAAAAGGCGGAGCTTCTGAAAACAATAACAATGAAAATGAAAGCTAATTACTAGCCTTGAAAACCATGCTAAATATTTTGACGAATTTTATCTTTATTACTACTTGGCGTACTATAAACGCCCTTTGAAATAACTTTCTCAGTCTACGTTAATGAAAGTCAGGGCATGGAAAACAAGAAAACTTGTCTTTCGTTTGTTGACCTAATTATTTTTTTTCTCTCGTCTGGTGATAACTGTCCAAAAGGTCCTATGAAAAATAACTTTCACAAGTGGAGTATGCCATGGGAACGATAAAACGGTGCCGTTTTTTTATTTTTATTTTCCCATCTATATCGGTTTATATATTACACCATATTTTCACTTTCGTAAAAAAGGCCTAATTGGTATTGTCTCCCACAATTTTTCTTTTTGTCTTTATCCCGTCAGGTGCGTGACTTTAAATTCATGTGCCCGAATGACACCGTCTTTGACCAGGAGAATTTCATCTGTGCCAACTGGTTTGAAATCGATTGCTCCATCTCAAAGCAGTTTTACGGTAAAAACTTGCATCTTTTCCAAACCTTAAGCGACGACTTGACCAAAGGAGGCGGGATCAAGCCCGGTTCCAAGATTCCCGGCGCCACGTTGACCTTTCCGGAAGAACTGTCCGCCACCCAGCGGAAGCAAGTGGAACTACAACATCAGCAGTTGCAAGACCTGGAAAAGCAACAGAACGAGACCAACTCCAAGCAGCAAATCGTCCTTGATCTGCACCAACGGAAGCAGGAAGAACATCAGCGGAAGCAGCTGGAGATTTTGCAAATACAAACACAACAACAACAACAGTTCCAGTTGGACCAACTGCGACCTCATGAAGCACCCTTGCAAGGCCGGAAGATTGCATCCGGGGCTGCCGCGTCGTCACAAACGGTTTCCATGTCGACTTCCTCGAGTTCCATCTCTATGGCCGGTACCAATCCAGCCGTTCCAGACACTGATTCCAGTCCGGCTAATGATAACCTTCCTGTTCGCGCCATAGGTCCTGAGCTCCCCGCCGCAGGCAAGAAAGATTCCACCACGGGACAGAAAGAGTCGACAGATGGCACTGTCGAATACGACTACTACTATTACGACTACGACGAGTCGACTGAAGCTCAGGGAAACTTCTTTTTAAACGATGAATACGATCCCAATGGCGCCATCGTTCACGCGTCGCGGGGGCAGTTACCCATGCCGGTTGGGACATCGCTCGGCCGGCCCGTGGCTAATAGGCCGGTCCACGTGAGTCCGGCGCCAAACCGCGTGGTCAACAGCCCCGTCCATGCGAATCCGCCTCCTCCGCGAATTACCTCTACGCAAAGACCGGGTGCGTAACGAAGTATTTTTTTTTTTTGGGGGGGGGGGGTATTACTGGCAAAATAAACAAAGAAAAAACATTTTTAAAAGTGGAGATTTTGCCAAAAACAAACATTTGTTTGGGAGACTATAGTTTCCTGTGAGAACGACAGATGGAGCGAGCGGCCATATTTGTTTTGTCAACCCATGACTAATTTTATTTGTTAATTAAGTTAACAATGGACAGAACCAAGCGGGAAAAAGGGGGGCGTTCCTTGAATTGGAAGGAAAATAACCCTCGTTGTACAAATTACGTGACTGTTTATTATTGTACAGGCTGTAATTGGAAAATTCATGCGAGAAAAAGAAACTGAGAAGCATGGTTTGGAAAGGGCAAAATGGTTTTAAATTTTTCTTTTACGGGAAAGAAAGTGAAGTGTATGTTTGTTGTCCTTTTCCAAGTTGTGCTTGTGTTGGTTCACAATAAAAGGAGAGACATTGTATGAGTTATTTTTATATTGCTGGGCAAGTTTTGTAGCCAATACAAAATTTATATATGGAAAAAGGTAAGCGGTAACAGTAATGTAGGTAACTTATTCTAGGAATTTTGTCAGAGATTTCATGAAAATCAACCTTCAAATTAAACTGCTGGACGCAAAATATACGCAAAATTTAAATTATCTCCAAGTGTCGCGAGGAATCCTTCCAGGTTTGGACAACAGATCGCGGTAGTGTCTCGACGGTGTGTCCAGCATCCCTAAGGCGTATGTGACGCCATCCTCGGTGTTATTAGGTAATATTCTTCCGAATCGCTTGAGTACTTGCAGTCTTTGCATATTATTTGAATTAAGGACCGGAAGAATAATTCGAAACTGTATATTGTATGTGTGAGCTTTTAATAAAAACAATTTAAACCAAACACTTTGCCTTGTAATTATTTTTGGTGATTTTTACTCGCAATGAAAAAGTAAGTATTTTTTTATTATATTATAAAATACGTACAAAGAAATACAATACAATAATGCATACTTCGAGATAATATATAGTATGGCTGTAGGCCAGCCGTCATATATTTACAAATTAAACCAAAAAATGAATGCTATCCACGTACGCTGTACACTACCTTTGTTCAAGCGTTGGATTTATAGAAGTTTCAACGCTTTTTATATATAAGCGTATGACCGAGTGGATAAGACGTATGCCTTGTGATCGGAAGGTCGCAGGTTCGAAACCCGGTCGAGGCACTTTATTTCGTGAAAAAAACGAAAATAAAATGGCTTCCTCTCTCCATACCTTATGCCTTCCCGGCGAGGTTCCTATTCCTATATTCGAAATTATGTAGCTTCGGCAGCATGAGCTCGAATATCAGGAATTGGAAACCGAGCTGGGAAAAGGGGAAGGGGCGAGGCTCTCATTTTTCGACGATTTTTCAAGGGGTACCCCTTGATACAACATTATTCCTTATGGAGAAAAGCCCTAAAAAAGTTTTCCTGGCTCGAAAAGAAGCCACGCCCACTTTTTGGCCCAATCCACCAATTGGATTCGTCCTTTTTGCATAGGCCACACCCTTTTTCGCGGATTTTTTGAAAAAATCCCTAAAAAAGTACCAGATTTTGCATTTTATTTCAAAAATTACAAATCGCACGACATTGGTGGCGTTTTGGGAAACGATTTTCATATATTTGATTGGAAACGTTTTGCCCTACGCTTCTTGTTTACTTTCTTGAAATTTTCAGCAACCGCATAAAACCAGCGTGCACGTGGTCTCTTTTTCCTCCACAGGCTTTGCCGCGGTTCACAACAAAAAGAGACATTGTGGAGTTATTTTTGTATTGCTGGGTGAAAGTTTTGTAGCCAATACAAAATTTATACATGGAAGGGGGAAATACCGTAGGAAGGGGAGGAGCCTATCACCTGGTCCAATGTATAAAACTGTACAACTAAAAAAATCCCTTTATGGCTTGGATTCTTGTTGGCTTTGAAACGCGAAAGTCTTTCAATTTTGTAAACGAAAATTATGGATTTGGCTTGGGCGCTTGGAAGTCAACAATATCACTGGGTGAGAAACACATTACTTGTTAAAGGAAGCTCAGCTTCAAATATGCTGCGTTATGCACTGATTTTGGGTAGAAAATCACTATAAAAATAGAAACTGGATAGGATTGGCAGCTTAAGGATCGGTTTATGAACTTAAGATCCTGGTTAAAGCTTGTCAATCAGATTAGAATTCATTCCGGGACAGAAAGTCGACATCGATGAGATTTTCACTGCCAGGAGGATTCAAACGCATCTGTGGATACGAAATAAATTAGATTAAAAATACTAAGTTGGTTTTCGTACGAAAAGAAGAACTGTGAATGGTAAATAAGGCATGCTAAAGCGTTAATGAATTAACTAATTAAGTTTTTTAGTTACGCTGTAGGCGATGTTTGTTTGTTTTTAGAATTCGTGGATTTCGTTGGAGTAGTCGGCCGAGTTGTCTTTAAGCAGCGCCTGCAAAGCCGTTATTAGCACAAATTATATAAACAAGCCCAAATGTGAGTTGAAAAGTATAGGTAACTTTCCAGATGATTAAGGCTCCCATTCCATGTTAATCCAATACACAGTTTCCTCTTATTATTGGGATAATTGATGTCAAAACTTTCGAAATGTTTTTTTTTTTTTTTTTTAAGTTAAAGGAAAAGTTTAAGGTTTCTTTGAACAAACACTAATTTAAATTCTTGAATTGGTCCTTTAAAAGTCAATAAGGGTTAAATTGCTATCCTGTACCACATGATAATAAACCTTAACAACAAAGTCAGGGTTTTTTAGCTTGAAAAATTGATTTTCGGAAGGTTAACTAAATTTCTATAAGTTAGAGGAATACGGGAGCCTTTGTTTTATAAAAGAAATATTGTGTCGTACCAGAATTCGTTGTTTTTCCTTGCAAGCATGCTCGGATTCGTCAACATCATTGTAACAATCACTTTTGTAATCCGAGGGTATCTGTTCCCCATTAAGTTCGCAGAGCTTGGCGAGTGGTCGTGATTTCACAATCATTTTATGAAAGCCGGTGGTCTTTTCTTGGGGGCAGTAGAAGACATCTGGTGTTTTTTTGTCGTATACTATGGATTTGCCTAACATATCCCCCGCCAACGCCATTCCAACCTATAAAAAACATTTTTCCAAGGTAAAATTTGTGAATTGTGACGAGAGTTTGCTAGTTACCAAGGCTAGAAGCACCACAAAGACGCCTCGCGTATCTGAAAAGATACAAATTAGTTTTAAAACTTAACTAAAGGACAATGAACCTGACTATGTGTACCCTAATTAGAACTTGAGGGTTGACTTAAGGAATTTTTCACAACGTGGTTCACTTACCCATAATCTAAGTTGAGGATTTGGTGCACTCTTGTTGATTATCACATGCAGATGTGAGATATTGGACGTGTTGTCTCTGTGAAGGAAAACGCCTTTCTCTCCTTCTGGAACGGGACTATGGATGTCTGCTTGCCAGTTTTACCTGCGATTATAACCCGAGGTGCCTGAAGGACTCCGGCAACTGAGAAGGTTAAGAAGTATACACGCAGAACACAGAACCCCAAACCCGGTCGTTAAGGTCCATTGTCATGTGATACCGTAGAGCAATTTGACCCTTAGTGACTTAGGGCGGTGAGAAACCAAGAGGAGCTTAGCACGCCCTTAGTGACGTAGATCGCCTGTTACTCCTGAAGGCCACTCACCTACGTAGCACAAGGTGTTCTCCTAATGCCAAATCAGGCAAAGATGAGTCGGAATTTGGATAGCTAAAGGCGCCGGAACTTGACAATAGAAAGTCCAAATGTGAGCTTAATTTTAGAACGTTCCATTTGTTTATTTGAATTTAAATAACCTGACACTGTCTGGTTCAAAGTTTAGTCTTTAATTTATTTAATAGATGGAAAAATTTCGTTTATTAGCTACGTAAATGTACATAACACTAATCGAATTAATTTAATTTATACCTTAAGGAATATGAAGGTCTAATGACAAATATTAGTTCAATCAATTTATGTGAAGTTCCGTATTTATTTATCGTAACTATGAAGTCTGTATTTTACACTTTGTAATGTCATCGTTTAACGGATTTTTTTATATAACCACCAATCTATGGTCCCAATATATTAGGTTTCGTTAAAATGCAAAAGTTTCGTTTACAAAAATAGTCATATTAGCGCCATCTGCCATCGCATAAAAGAACTCTTTCCATGGTCTACCTTCCTTTAAATTCTTTTGTACCTCTCTCTCTCTTTACGACTTACGACCATAGAAGTAAAGTTCCCCTTAAAGTTTTGGCACCCTTTCACTAAAACTTCCAATTAAAATTGGTATCTTCAATATTGCCTCCAAGCTGAAAGATCCATTCTTGGAATAGCAGCGGATTGGCACAACGCACGCGGGTTCCTAACAAAAGAAGGTTAGCTTATTCAACTTCCTAAAACTAAAAACTGCGTGGGTATTACAAAGGAGAAGGATCTCTGAAAACCAAGGGCTGCATGTTCAAGATATGTTCTGAATTGTCACAAATAATCCGAGCCAAACTATTCGCCCTGATCTGCTGTAGTTGCTCTATAAACAAAAAACCCGAATCAACACAAATTGCATACACAACCCTGCCATCTAGCGTAAGGTATGATAATTTTACCAGGGGTGAAGGAGTGAGGTTGATTGCCATTTTCGTAAAAGAATCGATCGCCTTCCTTGAGTCTCGCAAACTGGTCACCAATAATGCATGTAAAAGTGGGTCCAAGCATACCACCTTTAATAGGAATTTCAACCAAGCCAGCAATGTACAGATCCACCTCATCCACGTTACGATACAATCCTGCCAACTTTTCGACAATCTGCTTAAATTAACAAAAAATACGAGTAAATACAAGTAACTGCAAGTAAATACGTGTAAATACAAGCAAATTTCAAGTAAATACAAGCAAAGGCAAGTAAATACAAGTAAATTGCAAGTAAATACACGTAAAAGGCGAGTAAATACATCCTTTATGAGACTCAAATAACTTACGTAAGGAGGGATGACATCTGAGAAATCTTGGAAAATTTTAGCTTTGGGTAATCCACACACAGCTCGGTAATCATTATACCCCGCTAGACCATGATCTCTGCCACGCCAAACATTGATTGCAATTAGATCCATACCATAATCCCTCTTCTTCCTGGCTCAAACAAACGAACACAAATGAGGATTTATGTTTCAAGTAAAGAACCTAGTGACGTTACGATTGGAAAAGATGGTCTGTGACTTCCGTGGTGACCCACTCATCCATTCTCTGGCCCCATTGTTCAGTCATGCCTCGAATAACAGCGTCCACATTTCCAGGACGGGCTAAAAGCGATGGATTGTCAAACCATTCACGTAAAGGCTCATTTCTGTAGCTTCCATCTTCTTCCACAAAGCTGCAGAAATGAAAGAAAAATTATCAAAAATCTATCAAAAGGCACTGGATCTAACCATGGAGTTTCTTATGAATTAAGAAATACAAACAGAGTACGCGTCTTAAATGATGAAGGGAAATTTCAGGGGAATTGCTTTCAAAAAGATTGACTTACTGCATCATTCCTTGGATCATTGAATGTCCCATACGGAAGGCCGCCGTCGAGAACTCGTTAGTAATGGATGGGTTCACTCTTTCATCGTAGTTATTGGAGTAACCCGACGTCAGCGGCGTCAAGCCATATGCATCAAGCATGCGATGCCCTAAATTGGAGAAAAATAGCCAATTAATCTTGATAAAAGGCGGGAAAAGATGGAGATAAATTACCCAAAAGCACTGGCAGGTACTCATTGTAAGTTATGTGCTGCAAGAGAGCTGCAATGATCCGGCGTGTCTCTTGGTACAAAGTCTCGTCATCCCACTTCGGGTTTAAAGCTGCTAATTCCCCTGCGATCCTATTGTGCTCCCGAATAACCAAGATGTGCAATGCTGTCAAGCCGGGTACCTGGTTCACCCTCGCGTCACCTAGTCAGAAATAACCCTTTCTTTATTCCCTTTTCTCTCTATTATTCCTTCTTCCTGAAAAGCCTTTCAACTCTCCAGCAAGAAAAGAACGTATGGAAAGGTGTATCCTTAAAAGGAAAGTTCTAATTACCCGAAACGAAGCAAGCAAAGCCTTCGACGGTAACGCAAGTTTTAGCTTGTGGGTCTTGAGGCAAATAAGGCACTCCATTAATGACAGAAATTCGCATCCGGCCTCCATAGTACTCTCTTAATTTGACAGAAGTTTCGTCGTTCACTCCGTAAATATGAGATGCATCCAAAAAGGAAGTGAGTTGGTTCACCTATGAATCCAGGAATGAAAGAGAACAGGAAATGATGGAACGCGCTCAACTTTGTGAACCGGTGTTCCGTATCTTTGTTTTTTGTCGAATCTTAGATCATTTTCGATTAGCAAAACTTCGGTCAACACGATCCGATCAAATGCTGAAAAATTTCAAAAAATCTGGATCCGGATCGGAAAATATCCCCTCTGATCTGATTGGCTCAAAGATCCAATCAAAGTTCCGATCATTTTATATAAAAACAATGGTAAAAATAAACTTAACTACTTTTATGCTTAGTAAACGTGAATTGAAAACGAAAACGCATCTATTAGTTTCGAACCGTGGCCAATCGATGGCCTGATTTGGGATCGGCAAATTTCCCGAAGAAATCGATCCGATCCCTGCTAATTTACGGTCAACGCCGATCAGATCAAATCCGGCCGACTGATCTGATCTGATCGAATCTCTTCTTGAAAGATCCAGAACACTGTTGTGAGGAACAGCATGCAAAGGGGAAAAAAAAGTTTATTACTTGGTCAGCGTAGCCGTAACGACAATCAGAACGCGGAGCGATCATGGAGCGAACGAAATTCAAACATTCCACTTTACGAGGGCCATAGAAAGGATCGTCTGGGCGAATGTGGATCGGGAAGCAGTGAGGATGGGTCATCGTGGCGGGCAATATACCGCCGTTAGGAGTGCAGCAATCAATGGAGCGGTTACCTAAAGATGTAAACAGAGAACAAAAATAGCTAAATTAAAATTAAAATAAAGTAAATTAAAGTAGCAAGACAAGTCGTAAACGTATGTCATGCAAAAGAAGTTAATAAAATTAAACATGATTGAATAAAGTAAAGTTATAATAAGGAATAAATTAGGGAATAAAAAGCACTATAATAGGAATAAATTAAGGAACGAAAAGACGACAGTAACAATACGTACCCATGCGGAATACAGGTACATGAGTCATATCGTGGTCGATAAACTGTCCCCATTGCATAACCATGTTGGTGTACCCGACTGATGGATGGTCTTCGTCCGTGACCACCAGAGCGCGTACCAAGCGTACGTTCGCCAATTCTTCTCCATCCCCCGCTAACTTGGGCGACCAGATACCTGTGATCCATAAAGAAAAGATAGACATGATTGACGAGCGTAAACAAAAGATGAAGGCAATGAATGTCAAAAACCGGATATTAAAACAATATTCGAAAGAAAAATTATGTTACCATCCCAGTATTGAGGTGGCAGGATACGCTCCACGGTGGTGACAGCACGTCCCCAGTTCGGATGAGCCAAATTGTTGCAAGATCCGTCAAAGGATCGATATTTCGAAGGCATACACACCGGCGCGGGCAAACACAGATACCCTAAATCACTATCTCGTAAGTCATAACGCTGTAAGCCAACTCCAGCTGCGTAACGGTCCAACTTCATCCTATAACGTATCCAATCGAAACGCCACGGAAAGGAAAAGAAAAGATTCATAAGCTCAATTCCGAGAAAATTTGGACTGTAAATCTTGGTAAAAATCAAGAAAAAGACTCACGATTGCTGAATTTTTCGAGCAGCTTCCACTCCTACTAAACCTAATTCAGCTTGTTGGGACGCTGCCAGTGTAGGAATCATGGTAGCGGCATGGCCCCAACCCATTGAAGTTCGGGACATTCCCATCTAAATATCAACGAATGTACATAGAAAATGGAAGTGCTAGAGACGCAAAAAAAAAAAGGAAAATTATACCTGGCCTTGCATTTGCTCTTCCATAGCGTAGATACTCGTAACACTAGCGCGGCCATACTCGGAACTGCTTATCAAAAGCTCTCGTGGAACTTCAGGCCCTTCGCCGTAATTCGTCCTCGCATGCACGTACACGTCCGCAGCTTTCAGTACCGTCGCTGCAATATAAAACGTAACGATCGATTAGTCTCACATCGATACCTTAAAACAACTAACCGATACAATCAAATACCAAATACACAACGCTACAGAAACTTCCAAATGTCAACAATGAAAACTATAAACTTTAATACAACTCAAAGAAAAGAACTTTAATAGAAACTTTCAATTTCAATTAAAAGTACTCAACTCAATGAAATTGAAAGTTTCGGTTGGTTTCAATTAGAGAAGTTAGAGAAGTAGACTACTAAAAGTACTTTCAAGTAGAGAAGTACTAAAATGAGAGTAGGATTTTAGTTCCAACTTTAGAAACCATACAAAAATTAGAAAGAACAACAACATAGAAATGATGAATATCGAAAAAACACGTCTTGAATTGACACTTTCGAAAGAAATGTCAAGCCCAGAAACATCCTTTCGCTTTTGTTTTGTACCATCATCTTGTTACAAAATTCCCTCGGGAAACTTACGTTTAACGTTAAGAATATCCGGACAACAAGCACTCAAAGGCGCACCATTGGCGGAGCAGCTGGCGTAGTCAGGTTTGGCTACCAAATTCAAGTACCAGACCGAACACATAGCTACAGGTTTGCAACTTGTCGAGTCGTAGCCAGGGTAAATCACCCCAGGAGGAGCACAAGTAGCCGGGGGCGTATAAGGCGCTGGTACGTACTGGCCGGCACATACTGTCATCACATAAAACATTCCCCAGAAGCAGCTTTGGCTCGCCATCATCTTCAAATCGTTCTTAAATCCCCTGAAAGATTCCAAGGAAAAACCCACTAAAACCACATTAACATGAACTCCCAAACTGTTGAAATTTTTTCCACAAAATTCTCGTTTACCTGTTAAAAACCCTTTTGGTGGGCGCAAAGGATAAACAACCCCAGTTCCACTCCGTAGCTCTCCAAGTCGAACTTTCAACTGATGTCAGTTCGCGATATGTGTCCCACAGTTTTCGGTTTTTCCTCTTTTGTTGTACCCCAAACTTTTTCTTCCTATTTTTCTTGTCCCGTAGGTTTTACAGTACAGCTTTTCGCTGTGTAGTTATTGTGCCGGTGAACAATGAAAGAAAGGGAGAGCTTTTTCCTGGCTACTGCCTTACTTCCCAAACAGTAGCAGAACCAATGGTCATTCCATGCTTAATCACACGCCTATATAGCTCGCCTTCCGATTTTCAAGGTAATTAAAAAATAAAGAAAAAAATTATACAAATATATCTCAACGCCCTATGGAAAAGTGAAAGGGTCGTTGCAAACTATTGGGCTTTCCCCTTAAAGTTTGCCTTACTAGCACACTAATGAACGTCATTAGGTCACCAGGACTTGACCATGTATTCCCCGAAAAAAGAAAAAAAAAAGTTCCAGCGTTGCTTGCGTGTCAATACCACAGGAAACGTGGAAGGAATACTGTAACTCTCGAAGCAACAATACAATTGATTTAATTTTTTAAGAAAAGTTCGAGAAATCTCTGTTCATATGAATAGAATCTTTCCGGTAATTTTTATGGTTTGCACTAAATTTATTTTCAATTTCTAATTTCTTTGAATTTTAAGTCTGGCTAAATAATGATTGAATTTCTATAAAAAATTATTATTATTATTATTGTTATAAACTGGGTTAAAAGAACCTTCAAAAAGAGATAAAAATAAAAACATTCTCCTTCATTGGGATGCAAGACAAGGTATTGCACTCACTTCGTAGAGAGAATGTGAACTTGGGGATTGTTAAGCGACTTAATTCGCACATGCTCTACATCCCGTTTTTGTGTGAAAGGAAAGAAAGTTCGTCTAAGGCAAACACATTACTGAAATATTAATTAACGTTATGTAGAATGTGTGCTGGGGAGGAAAGGCGATACGTGAAAAACGTAAAAGCGAGATAAGGTTGGAGGAAAACAAAAGTATATTTACCTATAAAGGTTCCAAACTTTCACTTTTGAAGTTTAATTTGATCGTAGAATCAGAAGCAAATTTTATTTGTACAAAATTAAAAAACTTTTTTTATATGAAAAAAAAAACTTACAAACTTTACAAATTTGCTTTCGTTTTTTTTTAAGATTAGTTAGAGGAATATTTCACCACGCTAGGTTCTACCGTTAGGTCGGTATGCGACCTAAAATTTGGCTGGTGACCCCAAGTTGACCTAGACCTACAGAAGAGTTACAACAGTGGGCAGGTACGAATGTCCTAGAAAGATGGAGAACCGGTTCGCGAAAACAGAGTTTACGGTTGGCAAATACATCAATAACCTTGAGTAAACTTTGGTCGGTTTGCATTATCAAGTAAACGGTTTTTGCGACCTAAGAATGGGTGAGAATTAACGCAACTCTTTTCATTGAGTGTTTAGTATACTGTCACTGGATTGCTTCAACCTTACTCAAGGGGTTCGCAACTCGGTTCCCTTGTGTACAAAGTGGACATAGTTGCGTGCTACAGTGTTCAGTTAAGAAAGATATACATGAGATTTATACGCATGTAAGTTTTAACCCGACTGGTCAGGGTGTGACAAAGTTCTTAGCGCATTAACGAACCCCTTGAACCTTGCTGGTACAATTGGATTGCTTAGACTTACTAATACAGTTGATACTTGCTGATACAGTTGGGACGTGTACGTGATACAGTTGGGACGTTAATTAACTAACGATTGAATGTGCATTCAAGTCATGTAAAGCGCTTATTTTTCTCTTATTTAAAGATGAAAAGACAAGACAAGAAAAACCTTCTAATATGTCTGGGAATTCTTAGAAACTATAAAAAAAAACCTGCCGAAACCCTCGTTTAAGCAAGTTTAAGAAATCCAGATCATTTATCTATATAGGACGCAACTGACTTGAATCTTAAACTAAGGCCTAAATTATGCCTAAAGCCCTTCTCTTTTTGTTCACAATATTTTTTAATTTATTTATTTTTTAATTAAAACTTTCGTTAAGGCTAATCCTGTTAACGTTTATTGGGTAAAAAAGTGAAAAAGTTCCCTTCATTCTTGTTTAATTTCCTTAGCTCGATGGATATTCTACAATTAATACAAACTTTAACTATGTTTTTAAAAGAACACAACCATTTCATTCAGTTACTAATGAAATCGGTATTATAAGGAGTTAATATGCACTAAAATGAGTACTACATGACTGAACTCTTGTAGTTCACATATAGTAAATATATGTCCGGAATTGATTTCGATTTATTTTCTAACTTCATTCAAACTGATCCAGTTTCCATCCATGTTGAATGCACCGATTCTTTCGCCTAGAAAGTTGCTTTGTAAAAGGATTTGCAGTTTCGTGTACGTACACAATGTCAATGTGTTCGCCTGGGATCCTTAAATCCATTCAGCAGAGAACTCGCAACTCTCTTCCGTCGAGAACCAAAGAACCAAGAACTAGAACAGGAACGAGGAACAAGAAACAAGAAACAGGAACAAGAAACTTCTCTTTTCCGCACAAAGAATCGCAACATCGAAACATCATTCCAAAGTTACCGCAACCGACAATTAACCAACCCCCAAATCGTACCATTTTCTTTGATACCCCTCCCCCTGCCCTCCATTTAACTTCCACGTTAATATATAACAACACATGACAATCTCATGAGACGATCGTTTGCCGGTTTAACGCTTCTGTAATCCTGTACCTCCCCCTTGTCCCTTTGGAATCACATTTTAATGACGGTAATGAAGGTCTGGGGGGGAAATGTCCGTTTTCTGGACCCATTAAGTATAGCGTGTGTAAGCTCACTTAAGTCGGTCGCAACTTACCCTTTATTTAACTAAGCATTGCATCAGGTCAACCCTAATAAAAATAGTTCGTTTTCAAGGATTCTGGAAACAAAAAGCGAAAAATAACTTGTACCAAAGGCCCACGAGTTCTTTAGAAATCGTTTTAACCCTCATCTTTTGCATAGTAGCCAAATAAATAAAATAAAATAATTAGGAAAAAAAATAAAAATGTAAGCAACAATTGAACCCCAATGATCCAACAAGGCCCGCAAAGACCCAACACCCAAAATGCCAAAAGGGTGGGATAAAAAGGTTGATGAGAAGAAAAAAAAAAAATACAGCTCCATGAAGTGTGTCACCCAAATGGACATGGTCGGTGAACACGTTATCCAGTACTTTACTTTGTCCCAAGCCCAAAGCCAATCAAATCTCTCCCTTTTCGTTCAAAAACCCCAAGCTCATGTGGTTCTTGAAAAGCCGCTAGACGTTATAGTGTTGCACTTTGCGGAGGACGACGAAGACTTGACTATTCCTCTTGGGAGGGACCACAAATTTCTTTACAATTTGCAAAAAAAATCCCAAAAAAATCTAGACAATACTTTCCTGCGCGAAATAATTTGCAAAAAAATATATCGTGTGAGCCATCTTTCATTTGGCCCGCCACGAAGTATTCATCGCTCGTGTGAAACATCGAACAAAACTAATCTTCTCATTCGCAAAGTTTCAACTCCTCCCCCAAGAAAATAAACGAAAAAATCGAAAAGAGAAAAAGAGCGAGAAACAGAAGTGTACAGCCCGCCAAAACCTTTGTTCTTCATCATGCGTTTATTTAAGCGAACAGAATTCGTCACTTCACTGTAAGTTTTTTCCTTTTCCCTTACCGCAGTAATTGCGAAAGTTGTAAAATACCCGAAACAGGAACCTCCGAAAAGTTGTTCAAATCTCAGAAACAATGCTTGACGGTTGCAATTTCCCGAGTATTTAGTCGAACAAGGGGAAACAGTTTTGAACGGATTTATTTCTTCAGAAATGTCCAGTTTTGCTGGGATTTTCTCGATAGGCTTTGAAGTGTTAAAGTGTCGACAAGTTGAGATTGTTTAGGAATCCGAGAGTATGTACGAGTATTGTGAGAGTATTTTAGAAATTTGGTAGTATATCTTTGCGTGACGCTTCAATGTTCAAGGAAGTTCCAAGGAAAGCATTTGGCAGACGAGTTCGAAAGATGTAAGGTATTAGTGTAAGCTTCGTTTTGTCGATTGTGGTGAATGCAAAGTTTGGTATTAATTACGGACCTTATTGGCTGTATAGCCTATACATACGAGGCTATATAACATTCATTCCTTCAAAAATTTCAGGCTTGGATTTCAAGTTTTGCCTGCGGAGTTTGTCGAAACCGAAACGCTTTGAAGCGTTGAAGTATTGAGAGTATTTAGCTGGAAGTTCTGGAAAGAGTCTGGAAGATGAGCTTTAGGAGGGTAGTTATTAGTACAAGCTTTGTTTTGTCGATAGCGTTGTGTGCAAAGTTTGGCAGTAATTACTAGGGAAAAGACGTGGGAAGACCTTATTCGCTACACTCATCACATGAGGATATAACATAGAAGGGGAGTTTTGTAGGTTGTATGTTAAAGAGTAGGTTGCTACCTATTTGGTTGACTTGGTTACAACTTCTCGAGTGTTTAGTCGATAGCTGATCAAGAGTTAGCCGTCCTGGTTCTATCCGCAGAGCCAAAACGCATTAACTGCCCAAAGTTCAAGTTCACTTTTTTGCTAGTTTTGAGTCCTTTTTATAGAGAAAAGCTGTTAGTACTTGGACACTGAGGTCTTTTAAGTCAAGTTTGATTAGTCTTGATATCAGTGATAACTAAATGGGTAATACTAATAGTAATGTGACGAGTGGCATCAAGAAACAGGCGGATGGATCGGCTCAGCAACTTATGGAACTCGTGGATTTGCGAGGTAACATTCCCAATACTCGCTAAATTCTATAAACACGCTACACTTTTAGATAAAGTTATTATAGAGTATGTAGAATGCAGAGAATCGATTTTCGATCCAGAAATATACACTAACTATAGCTCCGAGTACGTCCGAATCACATTTAATACACGTTGAGAATAACTTGTTACGTTTCATTAACAGTGATAAAAATATTGAAAAAATAGCCAAAGACTAGTGAAAATAATGACAAAAGGCAGTGATGCCGTTGCAAACTTGTTGAAAAATTTCATAATTTAAACTTGCTAGTTACAGTAGAAAATGAATAATTCAATTCAGAAGGTGAGCCTGTCACTGTAACGGATGGCTCTTCTCCCCAGCTCCTCTGGCGGCTTTATGGATACAAAAAGTAGGAGCCTAATGGCTCCCACTCCCTGGGGGTCACGTACTCCTGTAGCCGATTCAGTTGATCTATTGAATGGTGATTGAATGTACCCTAACTATAAAGCCAGCATTTGAAGAATTATGAAGTTTTTTATTTGTACATTATAATTTTCTTACAGATAGCACCTACTATTACGTTTAAGGTTGTTGTATAAGTAGGAAACGGAAGATCCATTTGAACATTCTATTTGAGCGCCGAGTAATAAGCCTGATTCTTTTAGGTGGAGGAATTTTGGTGGAGCTGTTAAAAGAAGCTAGCAAGACAAAAAACTATGAAAAAGTGGACAACGCCATCCGCGAATTGATGCCGCCATACTTGTACAACGGCGGCGCCGGGAAGATGGTACCAATAGCTAGATTGGTTATCGAGCGCAACAAAGACAAGCCCAAGGCTCGGCAAGTAATCGGCTTTCCTCTTTTATTACTTCTATTTTTCATGTATGCTCTTAAACACAAAAACCCATTAAAAAAATTGATAAGAACAGCTACCCGTCCTGAGAAACTTGGACGATCCTTCGGAATTGGACTTGGACAAATATCTAGCAGATTACATGGCTTTGCACCCTTATAAGGACAGTAAGACTTGGAACGGAATAGCATTAGGAGAAATGTAATTAACATTCACTGTCGTCTGGTTCACGTAGACCCCCATCTGTACCGAGAAGTTTGCTTCGACTTGGATCAACGTGGGGCAGTGGGTGAATCTACTTTGCATTTATGTTTGCTGAACGCCACGTCTATCCATGCTGAATTAGCCAAACGCTTGGTTCGCATATTTCCGAAATTAATTAATGATGTTTACCAATGCGACGAGTATTATGGTAAGCTCTTTAAATAAGCTTGGGCTTTGGGTAATACTTTTACTTTCCAGGAGAAAATGTACTGCATATGTCCATTGTTAATGAAGATCCAGCGATGGTGAAATTCTTGCTGGATAACGGGGTCAATTACCATGAACGCTGCTACGGAACTTTTATGAGTCCTGAAGACCAGAAAGCTACACGTGTTGATACCTTGGCGCACGAGTGGGTCTTGGTCGACCCGGAAACTAATTATGAAGGGTACACGGTTTTCACTAGCTCATTAGTTATATCTATAACCTACCAAGGAAGTATTTAAGCTTGCTTTATTCTGAACAAAAAAAGAAGGGAGTTTATAATCAGAAGCCCCAGACAAACTTTAACTTCCATTTGAGAATGAAAACAAACGCTATCTATATTATGCAACGCAACGGTTAGTTAATTTGTGGTAAATTAACCAATGCTAAGAGTAGAACAATCTTGCCATCTTGTAAAGAAGTGCTGAAGGAAATTACTGGAATATCTTTAGAAGCATGTGAAGACTTTCAAACACTTTCCTAATACTCATTCACATTTTCTAACATATAACAGCTTATAAATATTCCAAGGTACCAAAGTCTGGCGCGCCTCTAGCGGATAGCAAGGGCACGGTATTTGAATGTTTGAATTTTCTAACGGCCTTTTCGGTTATTGATTTGGGTTAAATTAATCAGTTCTAAGACAATAACAGTATTTCGGAAGCATGTGAAGACTTTTTAACACTTTCAAAACACTCAGGACAAATAACTTGTAAATACTTTAAGACAGCAAGGCTTGGGTTTCAAATTGAAATCTTCGCGCCCCTTCGCGCCTGTAGCGAAGGGGCGCGAAGATTTGAATTTGAATTTTCTAACGAATTCTGTATTACAGGTATGTGTACTGGGGCGAGTACCCTCTATCTTTTGCGGCTTGTTTGGGGCAAGAGGAATGCTACCGACTCATGCTGGCTAAAGGAGCTGACCCCAATTTACAGGATACGAATGGGAACACTGTTTTGCACATGCTAATTATTCACGACCGGATGGTAAGACTTAAAATCGTCATAAAAAAATCCCCGTTATTGCTAAACGCATGGCCTTGACCAGTCAACGTTCGACATGGCATACGAATTAGGGGCGTCACTTAACATTAGGAACGCGCAAGGTCTTATTCCTTTAACTCTGGCTGCCAAATTAGCCAAGCGAGACATGTTCTTCCATATCTTAAAAATTCAGCGAGAAATCTACTGGCAACTAGGTAAAAAATTCCAGAAAGTGAAGGCAGCCCCATTAGCCTTTCATGTGAAATCATGCCAAATTTAGGAAGCGTCACTTGTGCGGCGTACGCGCTACCAGAGATCGATACTATCGATACCAAAACGGGTGGGATCGATAAGAACTCCGTGCTCAATCTAGTGACGTTCGGGGACAAGGACGGTCATTTGGAACTCATGGAAGGGATCGTCATTGACCTCTTAAATGCAAAATGGAACGCCTTTGTCAAATCTCGGTAAAAACCCACGATACGTGAATGGAAAGGAATGTTTACAACTTTTCCTTTCCTCTGCCCTCAGGTTTTACCGTCAATTTAGTCTCTTCTGTTTGTACTTTTGCATATCCCTCATTTGCTTCACTTTACGACCCGGACCCACACCCACACGGCCCCTGCCACCGGAGGGTACTACGACTGGTACCGCTACAAGTACTTCCACCACCTCCGTCACCCAGTTAATCCCCGATACAACTCCAATCTTACCTGATAATCCACAAAGGCTCTCCCAACTCCTCCCAAACTTGACCCATCTAGAAGATTCTGATGTGAACATCACGACCACTCTGGGTACGTCGACAGTTACCTGGAGTGCGAGTACCTCTACTTCCAAGCCTAAAGTAACTCAATTAATGCCCCCAGTTCCGACGTCAGCAGGTAATAAGCACGCACTTAAAAAAGTACCCGCCAGTCTATTTGTCTTTCTCTTAGGTCCCCAGTCGGAGGTTAGCCAGTTTGCTTTTAGTCCCTCTCTCTCTGTCTCTCTTATCCTTGTGAAGGTGAATTATTAAGCCGTTATGTTGGTCTTCAAAGGTTCATTGGGTTGCGACGATCCGGCTCGTTACAGAAGGCCTGGTTGTCTTGGGAGCTGTTACTTACTTAGTTGCTGCCGGTCGCGAAGCATGGTTCTTGGGCTCCCAAATGTTTTTCGAAAACCTCGTAAAACTCAAAAGAAAAGCTTTTAAAAAGAGCAAACGCATTTTATCTCTCTCTGTCACCCTTTTCCTAACCCTATAAAGTTCTTTTAGGCTACCGCTCCGTCTCGGGTGTTATTCCTGTTCTCCTGCATCCTGGTGCAACTGATGGTGGTACTTCGCCTGGCTTCAGCCGCGGATATCGAAGACGTGATTGCAGTTCTCGTTATGCTCTCCACCGCCCCCTACTTCCTGTTCTACTGCCGGTAAACATGAACTAGAGTTGAGCCTCAAAACTTTCCATAACCATACGTTTATCTTCTACAAATGTAACTGTACCTTCCAACCATGATCCCTAAAGAGGATTCAAGAAAGTGGGGCCTTTCGTAGTCATGATCTACCGGATGATCATGGGAGGTAAGTTCAGTTCGTTGTCTTCGATCTCTCAAAGAGTTCAACGATAGAAAAGCTGCATGAAGGTTCTTTTTGAGGCTCCCGTATACCTTAGCTTATTGATGCGGAAGAGTCACAGATGGCGCTGATGTTTGGTATTGTTTTGACAAAACCTTGCGTAAGAAAGTTAAATACCGAGCTAAGGGACACGGGAGCCTTAAGAACGGGGAAGAATCAATCATATTTTCCAAAAAACTAGTAAACTTCCTTCCGTCCAATCCATTTGAGTTCCCTTTCGCAATAATGAATAAAGAGCTCAGATTATGTCCAACACAGATCTGCTCCGATTTGTTACCATCTACGTGGTCTTTGTCATGGGCTTTTCTCAAGGTAATTACATGTACCTACAGTACAGTTACATGCCTTGGAGCTCCCTCACGTACCGAACCTAATGAACGTATGTTGATCCAATGCAGCTTACTACATCGTCTTCTTGTCCTACGTGGACACAGTGGACGGTAATCACCCAAATCCCATGCCGAACCCGATTGAGTCGGTCATGGCCATGTTCCTTATGTCGTTGAACAATTTCGACACTATCTACGACGCCTTCTCACGGACCAATCACGAACTTGTCGCTAAGGTAAAACGCCCCTTGAAAAAATGTCCATGAGTTATTTTAACCCAATTTTAACACAACTTAAACCAAATTTAGCCCAATTTTAACCCAATTTTAATCTTCTATAAAAGATCATGTTCGTGGTCTACATGGCGATTGTAGCGATTCTTCTCATTAACATGTTGATTGCCATGATGGGTAACACGTACCAGAAGATTGCCGAGACTCGCAACGAATGGCAACGACAGGTACGTTCAATAAAACTGTTTTCTCCATCATTTTCTTTGAACCGCGAAAGGCACAGGCCGATAACCTAATACCCGAGGGAGGTGCAAGGGGAGGAAAAATCTTTCAAAATCCTTACGATCCTGCCGACTTTCTTAAAAGCGTTACTTTTTTTTACTCTTTTTAACACAGTGGGCTCGTATTGTGCTGGTAGTTGAGCGAGGCGTGACGCCACAAGAAAGACTGGACAAACAGAAGCTCTATTCGCGTCCCATGCAAGATGGTCGACGTGCTCTGCTGCTCCGCTTACAACAAACGGTACGCTTTATTTTCTAGAAAAAAAAAAACGTGAGAGAAAAAGAAGAGGTAAGCTCTGCCCCATTTGTTGGAAAACCAGAGGTATAATTTCGCGATTCACAGTGCACAGAGTACGAACATGGAATGGGAGGATCCCAGAATCCACCAATACTTTAACCATCTTTAACCCACTCTAGATTGCAAAAAACTTCCTGACTTTCTTTCGGGCTTTTCTGTGTTTAGGAGGAAGACAAGGAGGAAATCAAGGAAATCATGGAACTGCGAACAAACCACGACAAATTTGTACTACGCCGCCAAAACAACAGTCGCTTACTGTCCACCATGTTGACGCCTTCAATGGGGTCTTTCCAAAGCCCCTCCCCATTGTGAAGTCATTCAAAAATAAACAAAACAAACTTGTTGCAGCTATAAATAAATACAGTAAACCAAAATAGAAATAAAGTAAAACAAGAAGGAAAGGAAAACAAGTTAAGAAGACACACACGGTAAACTAAAATTTACATAAAATAAGACGAAAAGGAGAAGGAGGAAAAAAGGAAAGAAATTATTCAGTACCACTCACCGTGCAGCAATCCATTTCTTCTTTCGCCGTACAATACAGCTTCATGAATTAATCACAGCCACCCCACTACCCTACAAGGCTTTCTCTTTCACACCAGAACTACATAAAATACATCTTTGATCACAAGGCCTGGCCTATTGATTCCGATTCCAAAGCCTGGAATCCTCAGAAAGCAAATACTTGGCAACGATTTCCTTGGGCAATACATTAATAATGAGGGTCTGACGTCATCAACGGTGAGGAATTGTCTCCCCCTCCTCGTTTCCAAGATGCTGACGGTTCAGACATAAATAAATAGATATTAAGATAATCTATCTTAATAAGGATTTAAGGAATTTATATGAGAAATTAAAGGTCCCTCGTATTTTAGCTCATTGATGCCAAACAATCAAGATGGCTTTGATGTTTGTTGTTGTTTTTGAGCCTTAGAGAATCAAATTACCTACATTATGACGAAATTTTTTCAACGGAAAAAAATAGGAAAAAATAACTGAAAATCTGGCGAGAAGCAGCAATTACCTGGAATGACGTAAGTTCTTGGCCATCTGGAAGGTTAGGAAAAAAAATTATTGATCGAAGGAAGAAGTCAATTTGTTTGTTATTCTTGTATAAGGGAACGCCACAAGGCTGAGCTTCAGTATTAAGGTAAATGTTGGTAGAGATTAGCGGGGCATCCGATGTTAACAACATCAGGGCTTCCAGGTGGCGTTAGTGACAAGAAGTGGGGGGATGAGATGAATAGAGAGGGGCTCTTTAGGTTGATGTGATGAACATACAGTGAACAACAGTTACTTTGCTCTAAGGATCTGTTTTCGGTGTGTTTTTGTTTGTGTTTCCCCATTGCTACCTCCAACCTCCCCGTTTCCCTAGAGACCCGCATTAGTTCCTTTCGACATACCCTATAACCGACAACACTGTCAAAAGACGTCACCAGAGCAAAAGAAAGCTTTTGAAATGAATTCAGGGCTCTTTGAAGTCATTGCAAAGGCAAACAACTGCCTGAGAAAGGTTTACTAACTCAGTTTACAGGGTGAGTAAAGGTTTGCGGGTCAACAGACCAATAGACACGTGCTAATTGTGACAAGTTTGCCACTAGATGGCAGGCCATCTAGTGACACTCGATGAAGGCTAGGGAAAAGAGTGAACTGCCCATAGTAGCACAAGAATGTAAACATATCCTAGCTTAAATCTACCGCAGTATTAGACCGCGAAAGTGGTAGATTCTGCATTGAAGTTTGCACGACTTCCACTTGACTATGAGGCGACCGGTAGATGACTCTCATGAGAAGGATTTCGCGTTCTCTTTCGCGCCGAGGGAAGCTACCGCAGCAGTACAAATGGTAAAGCATCCTCCGGACACCCATACTTGACGATTGCCAAACTTCGGCCCAATGGCGATGGATGTTGGTGTTGAGCCATCCGTACAGGACAGGGTTGGTGATGGCGGATGACATGGCTAACGCGTGGCACGTGGCGAAGACAGTGTACAAATGCTTGGCTTGCAGAAATGGGTTGGATTGGGAGTGAAAATCGACCAAAACCGTAAAAAGATGCAAAGGCAGCCATGACACGGCAAAAGTAACCGTCACACCCAATAACATTAAGGTGGCTCGTCGATTGCGAGCCATTTCCCGCTCCATGTACTGCGGATGTCGCGTGTTCTGCCCCTTGAGGAAGCTCGAAATCCGCAGATAGACGCTGAGCAAAACGACAATCGGAAACACGTACTGGACGAGCATAATAGCTAACGTGTACAAACCACGGACGCTCTCCGCGGGCCACTTCTCCATACATTGCTCAAAGAGCAGCACGTCGCCTACCATGACTTGTTCCACATCTTGGAAGAAGAAAAGAGGCAAAGAAATAGCGAAGGACGACAGCCATACGACGGCTAAACACTGGAACACGTAATGGCGATTCTTTCTAGCTGACGGCGTTTCCCGTACGACGGTCATGTACCTAGCCTCCGACAAAGACATACGAACATAGAATGTACATGTAAGATAGAAAGACAAAACTAAAGCTAAACGCATTAATCAAAAATAGGTACTTATAGTCAATCTAGAAATTAAGAAATCAATGAAATCAATAAGATTTATAAGTAAAAAAGATGTAAGAAACGTACGCGATTTAGTGCATTAGTACACGAACGAAAGAATGTTAACTGCGACAGAAATACATAATCGGTAGATATGATACTGGCAAGAGAAAAAATGAAATTCAAATGGTAGATTACACAAGAAATTCCGAGACAAAAGGCCCAATCACATACATAAAAGTTGAAGTGCAGAAATAAAAGTTCAAGTGCAAAAATAAAATAAGAGAAAATACTTAAATCTCTAAATATTGAATACGGATCGTTTCAAACTACTTTAAAAGGCTGATCGAAGTTATAGAATCGCAGAAATAAATGTTGAAGTGCAGAAGTAAAATGGAAGGGCAAAGCAATACAAACTATAACAAATTATACTTTAAGAGGTAACATTTTAATCATTTAGTAAAAACAGCTCCAAACTACTTAAAAAGCTGAATGAATGTATGCATGGCATGGAAGAAATGTCAGACAGCCATAGAAATACAGAAATACAGAAATAAAATGCAGAAAGTTAAGAGACGTGTGTTCTACACTTGGAGAAAAAATATTTTCGCAGTAAACCAGAAACGTCAATTGCTAGCATGGTTTTAATATTACTGCTCACCAAAAAACTCATAAAGATCTGAATTTCTGCAGTACTTTGATTCATTTCTGCGCAGTAACACCTGTTCGTTTATATAGCTGTTCTTAAAAAGCAGCATCGGTTTAGAACCAAATGATCCCTACGCGAAAAAGTCTGAAATATTTTATCGCATGAAGTAATATTTCTTCCATTAATATTTCTGCAGCTGTGTGAACTATTTCTGCGCAGTAACAACACCTGTTCGTTTCAATAACTGTTCTTACATGGAGCACCGGCTTAGAAAAAAATGATCTCTCCGCGCGAAATCCGAAAACATGTATCGCAAGAAGTAATATTTCTTCCGTTCCTATCTTCTTATCCCTTTTGAACCTTAAACAGCCTTTGCACGACAAAGAAAAAGCGGCTAATTTAACCAGCTTTGGAAATCGAAAGAGTGGAAAAATTAAAGACGAGGCCCAGGATTTACCGTTCGAATGAGATGGCAGTAATAGTACCGGTCGAGACCATGATATTCGTCCCTTGCAGTACCGGTCCCAGCCGGCACAGGAACCTGCCCAACACCCAATTCCTCCGTAGTAATGCCACCAGGGTCAATGGCATACACAACAAACACAAGGTCAAGTCCGACGCACTTAGATTGACCACGAAGAAATTCCGGGCGGTCCTCAACCCCGGTTTACTTAGGACCAAACCACACACGATGAGATTGGCCGCCAATCCTGTCGTCATCAAACACGCATAGACCACCACAAAGACGATTTCCGTCGAAGGCTCCAAGATTCGATTCTGGCCGTCTGAATTCTCTCGCAAAATACTGTACGCTTCACCTAAACTGAAGTTGAACTGCAGTAATTCCCCCGTCTCAAGCGTCATCCCCCCTCTTACCTCTTTAAGAATCATTGTACGTCATAAAAACTCAAATCCGTAATGTTCAGCACGGATCACCGTCACAACCTTCTCCCTTCCACTGACTAGCTTCCGAAGAAATGCCCAGAAATGGAATTGCTTCACCCAAAGTACGCCTCACCAGATGACGCGTGAACACAATTTTTTAGGGGAAGAAAATTTTAAGTGAGGCCACCTCGGGGTTGCTGGCAATCCTCCCAAATGAAGTACTGTACTACTTTTTTCAATGTATCGGATCGATAAATTCTCATCAAAGATCAAACACACTTAGCGTCGATCTTTGTGCCTTTTCTTTAAGAAACGACTTAGTCCTTTTACGACACTCGCATTCACCAGGTCGGAAAACCGCTATAGAAGTTTATCCCCGGAAGATGGGTCCGATTTGAAGAGAGGAAAGGAAATTCCAATAGGAACTCAGGAAGTGCGGCCACAATGAAAATCCCCAAGAATCCTTGGCGTTTTCTTTCACGAAGAGATCAAGAGGCGAAAGGAAGGAACACAGTACCGGCTTAGAAGGACATCGGAAGACGACTAGCCCCAGCAACGCAGAACGGTGTGATGAAAGGAAGTGTATACTGACGCTTGCGTCGGAAGATTTCCGAGGTCCAGTAGAAGCTTTTATAACATGGGTCTTTTACCGGAGTCAACACAATACATTGCTTAAACACTAGTAGCTGAAGACATTCATGGTACTTTTTTCTCTCTTCAGCTTGTTAGTAGAAGCTGTTTGAGTGTTTACGATTTTATGGGACAAACATTAAGATGGCGTTTTAGCAATCTGAGAAGTTCTGCACGGGATAAGGACAGCAATGTTTTGTAAACAAAGCAGTACCTTTCTGTGCAGAAATGCTCTAATCTTGCAGAGGGAAAGGTTTGTTTAGATTGGATTTTACTCAGCCCCTTTGTGTGGGCACGTGCGCTGTGGCAGATTGGGAAATAAACTTCCGAGTTTAGAAGAAATGCGGAGAAACGAAGAAACGTGAGAAAAACGGCGCTTTCGGTCACCCCCAAATGGCTCAGCAACTTACGAAACTCAACTTTTCTTCCCCTAGTTATTGTAATTCTAATTTTTTTCCAAATATATTTGAAATATTGTACTAGAAGAAATACCAGAAATTCAAGAATTCGCAATTATACTCCAAAGCATTTCCGAAAAAAAAAAACGAAACCAATCTGAAGCGGAGAGCTTAGTAAAGAAAGAAATGGAAAAAAAAAATCAGACCTGATTAGCACAATGCATTGCTAAATTACTTCACAAATTAATTGTTAACCAATTAACTTGTTAATTGCTGAAAGGGAAGGACTAATTACATTAAATTGAAGAAAATCGAAAAGGAATATAGAACGAAAATTACACTTCTTCACAAAAAAGTGGCATTGAACTTAAAAAAAAATACGAAAAATCTTAAGCGGACCAGATTAATACAAAAAAATCTTCATTCCCTTACAGTTTAATACAGAGGATCGAAACAGTCGATCTAATTAGCCAATTCCTTGCTAATTACTCAGCCAATCAATTGCTAACCAATTTACTTGTTAATTGCCAAACGAAAGGACTAATTACTTTAAATTGAAGTAAATTGGAATGGAATTTAGAACGAAATCAAGAGAACCAAACTACAATTCTTCAAGAAAGTGCAACGAAACTTGGTAAAAATGGAAAAAAAAATCCGAAACAAAACTGAACAACCAATCTGAATTACTCAACAAATCAATTGTTAACCAATTAATGTGTTAATTGCAGCAACACAAGAAAGGCTATTAAATTGCAGAAACTTAAGATCAAATTGAAAACGAAATTAAGAATCAAATTTACTTTGGAATTCTTCTCAAGTTCTGACACCTAATCTTGTTGCTGCACATGAAAACGCCAAATTAGTATAATTTTTTTTCTCGTGTATCTTTTCATTAACATCAATTTGCAGTCATAAGGATCATGAAACCAACAGCAATTTCGTTCAGTATTTCTTTCATTCAAAATCCTGTCACGCCCCTTCCATGGCCTTCTTTCTCAGTTGCTTAATTCAACTCAACATGCCCTTAAGCTTTCCTGAAATGAAAACTAAAAGTATATAGAAAAAAGAAAAGGCCCGTTATTTGTTTATAGCTTACGCCCCTTTCTTCTTCTTATCCGGGATAGTAATAACGATTTTGGGTTTGGGTCGGTTGGCTACCACGTCGTTCAACTGTTTCAGATCCTGTTCGACTCGCTTGAGGACGCTCAACTGCTCCAGTTCACCTACCACGTTAGCCAATTGTTGCAATTTGTCCAGTACAGTCTCCTTAAGCGCCCGGAGCTCGGGCTGGTCAACATCAGCATCGCCTGGTTTGCTCATATGAACCGTGAAGTGATCTTTGACGACATTGGGCTTTCGCTTGTCCAGCATTTGCACGTGAATGTGCTTGCAAATCACGGCGTGCACCTGGGCCAGCTTACAAGCACATTCATGTGAGTGCAGACACCGCACTATGACGTCACACTCCTTACAGGCAAACTCGTGCACCGTTTTCCCGCCCAAATCTTTACTTGTGCCATTTTTATCCTTTTCGGCGCGAAGATTCCCCGCGGAAGTAGGTGGGGGCACTAGTGGGGAGGGGGAGGAGGCTTCTGAGGGTGAGGGCGTGGAAGTGGGCGGGACTTCAGGCAAAGGGAGAGGGTGGGAACCGGTTGGATTGGTTGGAGTGGCCAAATCTTGGACTTGCACCAAGGTATTGCTTGCGACGAGGTTAAATTCGCTCCAATTCTCGTTCAAGTCGTCCAGTTTGTTGTGCACGAACCAAATCATGCCGTACAAACACTTGTCCACTCGCTTCACCTTCTTGGCCCGGAACACAATCTTGTCTAAGGCCTGCTTTAGAAAGAAAGGGCAGAAATAATAGAAATTTAGTAATATTTTTCCTATCCTTTTTAAAAATAAACTCCCGAGCAGGAATCAGTTCTACCTGCTTTTTTAACCTGTATTTTTGTAAGCAATAATAATTATTTTTTTCAAAGTATTTTTCTTTTAATTATGTTTTAACATTTCTTGGGATTTTTCTTTTTTTTAGATTTTTTTCTTTTATTTCTTAGAATTTTACCTCATAGAACTAAAAAAAAAATATCTTAGAACTTATTTTTTCCTTGAAATTTTGTTTCTTTCTTAGAACTTTTTTGATTTGTCAAATTATTAAAATTTCTTTCGCAACTTCCTTGTCCTCGCCATTTGAGGTGAAAGGTAAAACACAAATTAAAGTAAGTAGAATAAAAAAGACGAAATTGAAATAGGATTCGGATCGAAAAAAAAGAAAAAGGAATAAAAATGGAGACCTCTTTGAGCTGTAGGAAAGGCTGATGGAGCTTAATATCATAGGGTCGTCGCCAACCCGCCCAGAAATCCACTTGCCACCCGAAAGTATCTTCGAAATATTGGAGAAATTCATGGCAATCTTCAAAAGGCGTCAGCATGGAACGAACCAAAGTTAATAAACTTCCACCAGCGACTTCTTCTTTTTCTTCCAGCAAAACCTTACGGGAAAAAAATGAATTAGTTGGAAAAAAAAGGGAACGATTCGTTGCTCAGCAAATGGGACCAACAAAAACTGAGGAACTTCGATAGAAGTAAAATAAATGAGGTTTTATCTCCCAACAAAAGGACATTCTGATCAAAAACCTCAAAAAGGGCAAATCTCCATTCACTTTTTTTTCGCCTTATCTTGGAGCCATTTGGGTTGCACATCTTTCTTTTCGTTGATAAATAGCTTCCACGATCCGGAAAAGCGAGAATAGCACACACACACACAAAAAATGACAGAGCCAATAACTTATATTTATTGAACAGATTTTTGGATTTTTTATTTCTTTACTTTTATGTGTGCCTGGAAGAAAAGATTCTTTAGATATTGTAGATTTCCTAACCGAATGCGCAAGAACTGTTTCTTTTTAGAATCGTTAGAATTGCAGATATAAAATTACTAGACATCGAATATTATGAATTATATAGAATTAAAAAGCTCTCATAGCAAGAATCGACGAGCTACAATGGAATCAGACTTCATACGGTTCGAATCGAAGATTGAACATAAGCCGCGTTCGTTTTGACCAAAGTTTAAGCCGACTTAAAAGTCTACCC